>NTHP01000058.1:411077-433937 GCA_003416845.1 Oplegnathus fasciatus
GGGGGGGGGGTTGTGTGTGTTTGCGCAAACACACATCGCAGTGGTAGCTGACATATGTAGCTCGGCAGCGCAAACGTCTATGATGGATGGGTTGTACACACGCGCACGCACACACACACACACACACACAGAGGCGGGCCGTGCGCCTTGTGATAGTGAGTGAGTAATACTCTCCTTTGTGCACATATTCATAAATGTAAATGTTGTTGTCCTAAGTGGGGCTGGGAGACAGATAGGTTTGTGTTGCTGTCAAGGGGATGGTTGATTGGCCTGCTTAATCCTCTCGTCTGTGTGTACGTTTCCCTCTCTCTCTCTCTCTCTCATGCACACACACACACACACACACATAAACTGGGCCTGCGTTATGGTGTCTACTGTGAGAGTGTGGATCAGGGCACTGGCCAAGCATTATTATCATTATTATGATGACCCTCCTCCCTCTGTTCTATTACTATTCAACACAAAATCCATCTGTATTCTTCCTGACTTCCCCTCTCCTCTAACCAGTCCCATAGTATTTCTCCCTCACTGTCTCTCTCTTCACACATTCTTGCATTATTTCTCTCCCGCCCGGCGTGACGTGTCTCTGCACACTCTGACGAGCTGGATGAATATAAAACAAGTTCCACCTCGGCATCGATTACCACACATACGCATGTGCATTTATATGAGAGGCAAATTCTGCTTGCGATAGCTGGCTTCATTCCAGTGGTATGCGTTGAGGTGACAGTGTCATTGATACACACACACACTCGTGCAAACACACACAAAGCCACTGTCTAGAAATGCTTATGTGTTTGTTTATTCACCGCCTAATCGCTTCCGAAATATACAACTGATAAATTAAGAGATATCACCAGAAATCTATTATGCAAACCAGTTAACTGCTGCGTTATTAGATTACACACACACACACACACATATGTACACACACGCACACACTCGTGCGCACACACACTCACACTCACAGCGGTGGTTAATTGCCAGGTGGCGGAAGATAATGTGTGATTTAACGGACTGATGGATTTGTTTTTGTTTCGGTCACCCATCAATGAACAGAGACATCTGTAACAGGGCAAACGCACACATACACTAGTTCTGACACACACACACACACAAAAAATGCACACCATTACACACACATTCATGCCCAGGGATATCAGTGACAAGTGACTGATAGGCAGTGGCAACAGCCTTTGTGCAAGACGCAAACGCAGGAAATGATCCATCTTCTCGAAGTTAAAAAAAAGTACACAGCAGGGACATTTGTGTGTTTGTGTGCACTCACATAATCATAGATATATGCGCACATATGCATGCGTGTGTGTGTGAAGTAGTTAATCCTTGGTAACAGTCTCGGTCTGTCTCTTGTGGTTGATGAGTGGCTCGGGGTCAGAAGCTGGTTGAGAAACTGCAGGGTCCTGAGGCTTTACAATGTGTTTACCACTCAAACTGACAGCTATACTACAGCTTATTATTGGCCTTCTAAACCTCCACACTGCACTGTGAGTTAGAGAAACTCCAGAGAGGCCGATTGCCAACGGCTAGAGACACGCCAGCCAACCCTACAAATGTTGGATGTTGTGGTGTTGAGTGCAGAGATTAAAAAATAAATGCTGGAAACGGGATCTGTGCTGTGGAAAATGGCACAGAAGTGTATGAAAGAGTAGATTAGACAGGTTATCCTGCAGTTTGTGTGCCTTTTGTGTGACACTGCCCGTGCCCCCTTTGTCTAATTCAATAAGTAGGCTGAATTGAAAAAGTTATCCTCACTCACTATTCATACATTGTCATTGTGTATGTGTGCAGCAAGAAAGAGAAAGAGAGAGAGAGAGAGAGATGGGAAGATCAGGGATGAGGCAGGTCCACTGAGATGCAGTGTTCTTTAATTAACCACAGTCTTTTATAAAAGACACACACACTAAGACTTACACTGCAGGGGCTAAGAATATTCTGCCGCTGGGATGAAAACCGTATTGGCAGTGAACGTGTGGAGAGAGGAGAGACTGCGGGGCTCTGCAGCACTCAGGGCCTGGACAGTCAGGTTAAAGGTTAGGCTGCTCCAGACTGCTTTAGTCCACCCACTGCTTTGTCTGAAAAATCAACCACTGCTTTTTTTTTTTACTTAACAGCAAACAGTCTGAATATACAGCAAAAAGCAGCTGACAAATTACTTAATTGCAGATACATTTTATCAAGGTTAAACTGCTCATGTTACGTGGAGCTGATTATACCGAGGTCCCGGGTTCACTTCCTCCCTTTTCCTTTATGCCTTTAAGCGCTTTTTCCACATTTTATCTAAATCAACTTCTGTCTCTGATATGAAAACCGAAGGTGGAATTTCATTAGCATTTATTATCAAATTATTACAGAGCAAAAAAAGTATAGAAATTGAAAATAAGCACCCTCCACATTGAGACTTACGGAAAAATATAAGCGAAAATGGATTAGCAGCAAATGTGGACGCAATATTAGTTTCTCTAAAATGTGTGGAAATCATTTTCTCACATTCAGGAAAACTAATATTGTTTACAGTATCGTACCACAGCCAATAACCTTGTGTTTTCCGCTCCTATTACTTTATGCAGTACTTCATGTATAGTAATTTTGTTGTGAGGCATAAATTCACTTGCCTCTCATAGTTTTATTTCACGTTGTAAACTAAAATCATTGGCCTAGAGTTATGTCAGCGGACAGAGTCATTTCATCCTCCTCCTGCAAAAACAACGGTGTATTTTTGGGGGTTTTCATATTGTTTACGTCTTTAATAAGTGCAGTCATAAAATGTGAGTCGCTGTATGTCTGACTGCTCATCTTAGGAGCCCCGTAAATTCAGCTCAAGAGGTAAATACCACAAACCGAGATGGTGTGAGGGACGGCTGGCAGCTGAAATATAGCTTACACATGGGCAGGATTCAATGCAAGATGGAGAGTGAAAAGGAAGGTGTGTGTTAGTGTGTGACATGCACTCTTGTGCGCCTCTTGAGACCTAAAATTAGGTTGATCGTTGCATTATTTTGTGACACTATTGAGAAAATCCAAATACATTAGATCGCACAACTTGCCGAGTCGCTCACTAAAATTAAATCATAAAAATCTGCCAGTATTTTATGTCAAATCTGGCCTTCAGTTGCAAATGAACAACATTTTATCTACATATTTTGGACAAGAGAGAATATGCCAGTGAATTTAACAAATGAAACGCGGATGTACAGATTAGGACATGTTGAAAGATAGCTATACAATATAAACTTACAAGATGTTACTGTGAATTGTAGGAAGAGAGATAAGCCTACAGTGTGTTGCTGCAGACTGCTACATTCTTAAGGATCCAGCAGCAGAGCCATGGACTCACGAGGACAGTATCAAAAAGGCAGCTTTCAAAAAGAGAGAGAGAGAGACAGAAAAAAAAAAGAAGCCTTTTCACTTGAATCCAGATAGGGGCGAAGAGCGAGGGATTAGGAGGATAACAAAAAGGCCAACGGACTGAGTGTAAACAAGAAAGGGGGTTAGAGAGGGATAGAAGGAGGGAGCAAGTTGGAGAGGGAGCGAGAAGGAGAGATTGAATAGTGACACTGCTGCAACACAATGGGGTCAGGATGAAGAAGTGCTCCTAATTGAACCAGATAGAGGAGAAGACAGAGAAAGAGCCCTGAAAGACTGAGAGAGGAGAGCCACATGACGGAGAGAAGAGGAGAGGGAGGCGAGAGAATCACATGTGAGTCTCTCTTCCTTTTCTTTCTACTCCTCGACCATGCACGCATGGCCGAAGGTAGAGGAGAGGGGAGAGAAAAGGAGGGAAGAAACTGAATGAATTGCAACATGCACAGATTGACGATGGATTGAGCAACAGAAACTGAATATGTCGGGCTAGTTGTACGAGTGAAGGTGTTGAAAAGATGGTTTGAAGCCACCTTGGCTTCACCGTAGGGGTCTGACAGAGCAGTTTGAGGCTCAAAAATAGCCTTCCCATACAGAGAAACATGAGAGGCCTGTTTAAATAGTTTTTACAGATCTAAATAATTTCTTCCACTTAAAAGAGAGACAGATACAGACGAGGAAGGTGGCTGCTACAGCCCTGATAAAGCATTAAAGACACAATCAAGCAAAGGTCCTAACAGCAATAAACCACTGATGAACTGAAAGTGTGATGGTGTGAACCTGGCAGCCCAGGGAGTGCAAATCAGGACATTTTCCTTCCCTTTAACAGGTGGAGAACAGAGAGATCAAAAGAAATGGCACACACACACACACACACACACACACACACACACACACACACACTGATACATATGAGGAGTGGGGGGTCTTACTGTATGTTGGAGCTGTTCCAGTAAACGGAATGCCTGTTGGCTGACACCTGGAGCAGGTCCGCCCAGGTGAGACTCGTTAGCACCCAGAGAGACAGCGCTACCAGAGCCATGCTCCCGGCTCCTCTCTCGGCCTCCGTCCCTTTGGTCTCTCCGGCCACTCTCTCGGTCCCTTCACCCCACCAAACAACGCGACTCAAACATCCCAGCAAATGCCTAACAGACGGGAGAGGGGGGAAACAAAAGCTTCATGCATGCATACAAATGTTCAAAGACTGTTAAGACTTGCTCTGGTTAATAAGTGTTGTAAAACTCAAAGTCTATTGTGGAGTGAAGTGACTGAGGTCCCCCCCACACCCCCCATAAACCAGACAGTGCGAACACCCTCCCTCCCCAACAAATCCTTCAAACAAGGGGGTTTGTGGAAGTCCTTATGAGCGGTTCCCCTTAATGACTGAGCTGTGCCTGGTCCTCTCTTCTCACCGGGAACTGCTGCTTCTGAGCCCGTCAGAGGAATGTGGGAGGCCGGTATTGGGTCCAAGCGGGAGGTCGGTCTCCGGCTCCGGGCATGAATCGGTCCTGGTCCGCTGGGAAAGAGTTGTGTGCTGCCGGCGTGAAAAGGCTTACAGAAGGGAAATTAAGGATGGGAAAAAATGGTGGTAAAATAAAAAAAAAAGATGTTAAGCAAGTCCTCTTCTTTTATAAACTGTTCTTGTTATCTGCGCGCTGCTGCAGTTTCTTTTTTCTCTCCCTTCCAAGGCTCCCAGAGATGCAAAGCACGCCGGGCTACGGAGCTCTGTAATCGCTGCAAACAATTCAACCAGCCAGTTTCATTAGGTCTTCAAGACTCTATCCGACAACCATCGTTTACGGTGAGCAGCCTGCCCACCCGTCTCTCTCCTTTCTCTCTCTCTCCTCCTTCTCCCCTCTCTGTTTGGTAGGCAGCACTCGTTCACTTTCTAACTCCACCCCCTGCGAGCGACAAAAGCGCATTCCTCCAATATTGTGGCCGAGTCGCAGCACATCAGGCATCACTGCGACTTGAAGTTTTTTTGTGTGTGTGTGTCAACTATTCGACCTCCACCGCCGGTGTAAAAGTATAAAGCTTTGAATCCCCCCTCTGCCAGATACGTCTGCAGCCACCATCTGCAGTCTATTTTTCAACGTAACACCCCCCCTCCCCTCCATCCTCCTCCCCAGCCACACACACACACACACTTTTGCATTTTTATTACAAAGGCTAAAAAACACCCATAGACTCACGCACACACATATATTCTCCACTACCACCCCTCCTGGCGTGGATCCCCAGACACTGTAAGTCAGTCTAATACAGCCCCATTATCATGTACAATCCTCTTATAGCTGCAGCACATTAACACGCATGCTCGCGCGCACACGCACGCGCATGTCCTCTCACGTAATCTCTATCCACCATAAAGAATATACACAAACTGTATAGTATGCGTGTTCACAGTGATATTACAGTGATTTGACTTTGTCTAAGTTCTGATGAGACAAAATCCCTTAAGTGGCTTGCTGTTTTATTTTGTAAATTACCCCATACATTTAATATTAGATTTAAAATGAATTAAAGCAATTAAGGTGTAATAGATTTTGAGTTACTTTCTTGCAAGCCTGATGTGGCTCACATATTACCTGAAGCTCTGTCCTGCAGAGACATGGTAAAATGTTCAGTAATTTGCCCCCCCATTGTCACCTCCACTGTCACAAACTGTGCATCTGAGCTGTGTTTGTGTGAGAGAGAGAGAGAGAGAGAGAGAGAGGAACAGGTCAGACAGGGAAAGAGACAGGAGGAGGGAGTGAGAAAAAGAGAGAGATAGCAGATACCAGAAAGATTGTTACAGTTTTCTTGCCGCCTGCTGGGAATGAGTTGGTTAAGGAGAAGTCAGAGTGATTTATTGGGAGAAAAAAGGAGGGAAATAGGGAGAAGGAGAGTAAGAAAGAGAGAGAGATGAGATGCCATCGGGGAATCCCTCTGTCTTCTCCAGTCCTTCCATCCCTCTCATGAGCTGTCCATTTAATCCCCACTCTGTCTGTCTCTGTCTCTCCCTCTCTTTCTCTCTCTTCTTCCTCTTCTCCTCACCTTATTCTCCAATTTCCAATACAAACTTTCTCCACTCTGCGATCCCTGAAACCTGGCTCTGCTGTTTTGCCTCTATCTTTTGTTAGCTTTGTCTCTGGTGGTCTACCTGTCTCCTCTGCCTCTGCCTCTCTCTCCATCTCTCTCCGTTGCAGCAGGCATGCAACATTTTAATGAGCACTCCTCCTTTGCCTCCTCTCCTTGCTCCTCTGTCTATCATTTCTCCTCAGTCTCTCCATGTTGTATCTCTGTTTATCACTTCACTGCATTGTGTAGTATCACAGCAGCACAGTCAAACACCTGGTACTATTAAATATACATGCCCATAGGCCTATATATGCATGCACATATAAACATACATATTCACACTCCCTCCTTTTGCCCTTAAAGGGTTGGCTCACCCAAACTAACACAAATACATATTCTATGATTAAGCACTAGTGGTAGCTACCCATGCACATAGTTTTGGGTTTGTTTGTTTCTGCCACCATCCCAATACAATGCCATAAATGGAGGTTCACTTTCAGTGGTCACAACATTAAAAAAATCTTATTCCCTTTCTTGCTGAGAGTTAGATGAGAAGATTGATACCATTCTCATGCTTGTCCATTAAATATGAAGCCAGCAGCCAGTTAGCTTAGCTTAGCATTAAGACTGAAAACAGGGGGAAAGCAGCTAGCCTGGCTCTTTGGTTGTTTTACGGGGGTCATATACCAGGCTGTTTCTCCGCTGAGTGCAGTGACTTCCTGTAGTCTCCACTGGTTGCCTTGCAGCCTCACTGTGAGTCCCGGAAGTCATGCACTTGGCCAAAAAAATAGCCTAGTCAAAAAAATAACCTGCAAAACTGCAAGATATTGTTTATACTGTTGGTTTTTGTACAGATTAAACAAATGAGATACAACGTGTTAATTAGTGAGCTTTAAGTGCTGCTAGACAGATTTTGTTACCATTAAACAGAGCGAGGCCAGCTGTTTTCCTGCCTCCAGTCTTTATGCTAAACCAAGCTAACTGTCTTCTGACTGTAGCTTCATTTTTAGCAGACAGACATGAGATTTCCTAAAATGTCAAACTATTCCTTTAAGAGAAACATCACTTGCCAGATCACCAGATTATCTTTATGAAAATGAGCGAGGAGGTTCAGTCCTGACATTGGGAACACACATCTTTGATGAAATGTTTCTAAACTCAAGGGTCATTTACTAGCTTTTCCTGGGGCTTTTGACTATATCCCACTGTCTTTAGAGAATGGAACTTGCTCAGATGTAATCGTGACCTTCTGTCACATAAAAACTAGACCACCTGTAGACCACTGTTATCATGCAACCAAAATTCTGTACTTTGAGCAAGTTCCATTCGCTGAAGAAGGCCATGGAATATGGCCAAAAGCTCCAGAATAAGCTAGAAAGTGAGAATATTTTATCTCACCTATAAAAACTATTTATGGCATGTTCTGAGGGTTGTCTAGAACAACAGAGATACTGTTTCTGGAAAGATGGTGCTGTTGATTTTTTAAAAATGTCTTCATTATTATTGTTGACAGACGTCTCAAAACCTGTGCAAATAATATTACAACTATCTGCATGGCCAGATACCCACAGAAGTAAGTGAAGAAATGTGTTTTTGCCATTTAGGTGAATTGACCCTTTAAATCCCCGCCTATAGAGCATGGATGATTGACTGTATGGAGGTTACAGAGGGCTGGTTGTAAATATACCGTATGGCTACATTTTAAAGGAAACTGTAAATCAGGTGGGAGAAGACAAAGTTGGAAATCGAACACCAGCGGAAGCGGGGATTTGGTACTTTTTTGAATAACAAAAATTCCATTTCTCGCTTTTCCATTTGGTTTCTTTGAAGCAGACGCTGACATGTTCTGTTTCAGCAAACGCCCCTGTCAATTCTAATCATCCAGGTTGGATTTTCCAGGCGTGGGTTGCAGTGCTATTGGATTACTTTTGTATTGGGGTTATTATGAGAAACGACCTCGGGGCTGACTGCATGCGGTGACACCAAGGCTCTTATGACATTTCCAACCAAGAGCCGGCCAACAACACATCTGTCAAGTGCTCCTTTCTGCAACCTCGAAATCTAATCGGAGCTTTCTCATAGCACTGATAATTGGATATTAGGCCCCTATAGGGCTCACATCCCTCTCTGGGGCCCCAGGAAGTAAACAATGCACATATGAATTCAGTATGGTTGTATGTACATGAACATCATGTGAATATACAGTAAACACTTTATATTTTTTGTATACTTGTATGTGTGCCGCATTTCAATGGCATTCTTGAACTGGGAGTCTCTTTCTCACTCCGCCTCCCGCTCGCTCTGTGTCTTGGCCTGCTTCGCTGTTCACTGTTGTGTTAGTAAATTGTACTGACACTCCCCCCGCCTCCTCCTGCTCCCTCACCACCTCTGCTGCTCTCCCTCCCTCCCTGTCCCTCTCTCACCCGACTGACTGACACGAATTTTCAATCTCTCTGTTTACCTTTCACTGCTGTGCCTAAAACAACACTGGTACAGGCTAAGAGCAAGGAGGAGACTGGGGGGTGGGGGGTGGAGATGGAGCTGAGTACGACAGAGCGTCGCAGGAGGAAAAAAGAGGGAGGAGGATGAGGGGGAGAGGTGCCACTAAGATTGGATGGGAGAAGGAGAACGACGAGGGGTGGGAGGCGGGGAGGGGATGCAAAAAAACGAAAGAGGTGCAAAAAGAGAGAACAGGGCTTTCTCTGTGTTTTGGTTGGAGAGGAATCCAAGGGGGAATGAGGAGAGAGAAGGAGTGAGGGGTTAAGGGAAGGAGAAGAGGAGCTGATACTTTTGAACAGTCACGCAAACTGAGCCAGCAGAGGGGACGGAGGAGAGGAGAGGGGAGGGGGGAGAAAAAGGAAATGAAAGGGTGGAAGAGAATGTAAGTCAGAGTTGGGAGAAAGAGTTAGATGGGGCACAGAACATTAGGAGTGCAATGAGATATAGAGAGTGAGGGAAGAGAGAGAGAGATTTATAGAGGTACAGAAAGAGGGAGAGGACAGCAAGAGTGATGTGTAGAGAGAGGGGTTTTTTTTTAAGAAGACGGCAGGGATGGAGGGAGAGAGGGAGGAGAGGGCGTGTGTAGAGAGAGAGAAAGAGAGAGAGAGCTCAGAATAGATACGCTCTCAACAGCATGAAATATTGAACGAAGGAGACCGAACACAAGGAGGGGTGAGGAAAATGGAGGGACTGATAAAGACAAATACAATCGTTTTGTGTGTCTGTGTGTGTGTGTGTGTGTGTGTGTGTGTGTGCGTGTGTTGTTTTGGAGACAGAGGAAGATGAGAGAGAAGAAGAGTAGGTGACAGGAATATGAAGAATAGTTACTAGTGGCTGGAGACTAACACACACACTCACACACACACACACACACACACTAACGTTGCTTTGAGTTTAGATTACTCCCATGTGTGGAGGAGATGGAGCGGAATTTGGTGGTGTTGAAAATATCACACTGCAGAATACGTTTCATCACTACTTGCACCATCCCAACACACACACATACACTCGCACTCATATACACACACACACACCCTCCCCCCCTCCTTTGATCTCACTTCTCACTGATCTTCTCTCCTTCCATGTCAAATATTTAGGCTGCATTTGGCAGGTTTGACGAAAATTACCATGGAGAAATGATTTTATTTATTTAACTTCCACATCAGAAGTCAGTGTCAGTAGCTGCAAGAAGATGATCCCAAATTTCAACGAGAGGACACCGGCACTGATCCAGAAAACTGGAATTTGCTGAGTTTCCCATTTCAGAGTATTTTTTTTAATGCGGGGAACCTCTGTTGATAGATTTCTGAGAACGTGACATGAGCGATTTGTTTAGAAAAGGTAATGAAAAAAGTGAGGAAAAGTTTAGATGTTTTAGGAAGACACTTGCACACACAAATCGCACACACAGGGTGATGAGTCAACACTCTCTCTGCCTCCGTCATTTGCTATTAAAGTGTCGAGAGGATGTTTTATGTCTCTTTTTGGAAAAAAATGAATGTATTTTTTAATTAATTCCGGCTGTGCAGCCCTGCAGGGAACCGTAATCTCCAGCTAAGCCTGAAAGGTGTATCATTTTAACAATAGCATTGATAGAAATATCTGACTAGCATCACACGCAGAGAATGACGCACAATTGCAAATCTCTCTTTTTTCCCCCTCCTCTCTCTCTCTCTCACTATCACACTCGCCCACAAAGATCTGTATTCACTTACTCTGCATTTTTTTAACCAAAGATCTTGACATAAATCTGATAGAGCGCACCAGTGAAGGGAGAGATGAGTTCACAGTGGCTGAAAAGGGGAGAAAATGAGGAAGTAAGTAATAACTGGGGGTGTGCTGAGCTATAAAGACACTAAACACACTTGACTTACTTTTTGAATGGCAAAAATGAGTTTACACATCCTTTTAAGAAATAATACAAATCTTTATTTTTAGAGCATAAGTACAAAATATTGGATAGATGAAGGTTACATGACAGCATTTTCAGCAAAAAAAAAATGAATGAGCAATACGTATGGTTGATTTGTTTATTGTTTACTGTGGTGATTAATCACCTACTAAAAATGACTGACATAATTACATAGTTCATACTTTTAATTTACCACCACAATGCCAGTAATAACATTTGTTTCACAGAAGAAAAGAGTCCTCTCCACCATGTATTTATACTCTTGCAAACGAGAAATGTGATAGATCACACCATATGCAACACACGCATACACATGGGTGACAAAAAAAAGCAACATGAAGTGTCTTAGTGTGTTAGGTGTTGGGCAACCATGAACCAGAGGTGCAAAAATGCTTCTTGGTATACATATATATATAAAAAAAGAAGGGAGCAACTGACTTAAACAAACTGACAAAACATATAAAATACACAAAATAAGTACTAATAATCAGTTATACAGTTTGCTAATAACTTTAGACTTGCAAAGTTAATTGTATTAAAAAAAATGTCCAACCCAACTTAAAGATAAATAGGATTTAGTGTTAACATCACAAAATGTACTTAATGTGCACATTACTTCTAGAAAATGATCTACAGTACATCAAATATGCTAATCAATTCAATCCAAAATCACGCTGTGTTGACTCTTTATTGTTTGTGTGTACACTGACTGTAACTAAACGTAACCTAAATGAGAGGAAAGGTCAAATTAAACTGAAGATGTGAGAGTGAGCGGACATGAGATTACTGTTGCTTTAGTTTGATGATGTGACTGTGGGTGCTGCCATCATGAAGTCGGTCCAGAATCTCCCTTAGGCGTTCAAATGTGGTGATTGTGTCGTAACATTTCAAACCATTCAGTGACCCCACATGCACTGTGGATGTCGGTATTGTCACCTTGGAAGAGACCACTCCCATCAGGAGAAACATGTTTCATCACAGAGTAGTCAATTAGATCTCTTACTCTTATATATTGATGAAAAACCAATCTCAACTGGGTGTGCTCAGTATTTTAAGTATGTCACAGAGCATGATATGATGTTAATTACTTAGTTGTCCCATGCAGTACATGTAATTCAAGCATCTTTGTTATGTTTCTGTGCTCATTTATTCCGTTTTCTCTTTTATTTTGTCAACCATTTGTACAAATTACAGACCTGGCGAGAATTTAAAAAGTTTAGGCCACTTAGGTAGATAGTTAGAGAAATGTGTGCATGTGTGTGTCTGTGTCTCACAAGCAAGTGCGCGTATGTGCACTGCTGCAAGCTTGTGTAAAAGAGTGGTTGGGCTTTGGGGCTATTTAGACAAATGTTCCTGACGCCTCATATATCACAAGTCTCAGTACTGTATTAGTCCCCGTGAGTGTACTTCTGCAGACAGCACAGAAACACTGAAGACTGCAGGTACGCACACACGGACAGACGAACACATACACAAGAACGCCCCCTCCCCTTCGGATACACAGACAGACACACATGCACACACGTGGAAAAGGAACAGGTGCAGGTTGAAAAAGCCAGCTGCCACCCGTTCTTTGTAACATCTACATTTCATCAGCCACAGCAGCAGCAGCAGCAGCACAGGTGACGCCGAGCCCAGTGGGCACCGAGATTAGGAGAGTGGGAAGAGGTTTAACTTACACTGTCATCTAAGGTCAGATTTGCATTTTCCTTTTATTGTTAAAGGTTAGGTATTCCAGTGGCTAAGCTGATTTGAGATCAATGCCTAAAGGCATCTTACACCCTCAAGGACGGCTCCTTGCAGCTTCTAATAGTGACATCATATCTGTGCAGCAAGTTGAAAGGACGGTGGGGAGATTTTTGACCATTTGGACCATCATGATTGGTAGACAGTCGGTGTCCTCTACTCCTGTATCTCTGTTGCTCGCTGTCTCTCTTCTTTCTTTTCCCCTCTCTCCATTTCTTTCTCGCTTGCCTGTAGCTTCCTCTTTGTCATTCTATCTCAATCCCCTCCACTGCTATCTCTGTCGGCCCATTGCTCCTGGCTTTCTCCTTCCTCGCTCTATCTCTATTTACCCGTTGCTCTCGGCCTCCCTCTCTTCCCTCTGCTCGGCCGCTGCGAGGAAGTGCTGTCAGGTGAAACCCTGGTAGATTAACCTCTGACCCTCAGCAGGAGGTGGGACCGATTGGCTTGTAATTGCTATCAACATAGCATGTGTGTGGGTGTAGGTTGAGCAATTGTGCGTGTGTGTGTTTGTGTCTTTTCTCCATTTGGGCAGTATGATGGCTACCTGGGCCAGGCAGCCAGCAAATTTAAAGGGTGAAATGCATTCTGGGTTGTGATGGTGCGTTATGGGTGTAAGTGGGTCTTTGGTGTCCATACCAAAGAGGATGAGAAAACATTTCTGCTGTTCTCAGCAAACTGGAGCTTACTGCTGTGTCCAGAGCATCCGTATACACAAACATGTTAGCACACACACACACACACACATATAGAACACAACACATAAATACAAATGAAATGTTTTTTTTCTCTTGTACCAACTTTGAATGGCACCTGATTTGTGCAACAGCGAGTGCTAAGGGCCCCCTTCTGCAGCTCATCTGATTGAGTTTGTGTGCATGGGTACCCATGTGTGCAGAATACTTACGACTGTGTATGCATGTGCGCAAGCGCATGTGTGTGCGCGTTTGTGCAGAGATGGGGTGCTGTGAAACAGAGGCTCTGACTCCCAGCAGTCTTTTGTCACACTGACTGACTGCTGAAAGGCTGAAAGCAGGAAAGCCATTACAGACTGTGGGGCTAAATGATGGCAGGTACTCTGATCCATCCGTAGCTCGCTACAATAACACAATACAGACCAGTCATCAACAGCCCTGTCATCTCCATCTGTAAATGCACTTCACACAGCCCCCTCCGTCTCTTCTCCTCCTCTGACTGCCATTCAAACACTTGTGTAACTGTCCCCTAAACCCAATTGGCCCTCATATAGCTAAAGTAGAGCCAGAATCAGTGAAATAATTTGTGTGGCTCCTTTCCCCCAGTTTGCTTGTTTTGTTTGCCTCGTGTCGTCCTCAGTTTGTTTTAGAGTTACTGCTGAATTTATTGGCTTGTTGTGGTGGTGCTGGTGGTGGAGGGTGTCATTTGGCTTTAATGTATGACTAAGTTGGAGTAGCCATGTATTTCTGGTGGTGTCGCTGCTACTTCTTGAGCCTATTGATGAAATTAATGACCGGAATGACTAAATGGGCCGTCACAATACATGGCTCTGGAGACTCACAGGGGTGGGCAGGTTTTTACACCAGCCTAGCACTAACACGGTCAGCTGCAAGAGAGACCGAGCAAAAAACAAAAAGGATAGTTTTTTCAAGGTGAGGCAGGAAGAAAACAGAGGGAGAGAGACATCAGATGGCAGAAGAATACAGACAGTAAAAGGATGGAGGGAAGGGGGAGATAAAGGCGAATGGCAGGGAGGAAGGGAGGGAAAGAGAGATAGTGAGTAAGTAAAAGCAGGTCTGGTCCAGGTGGGGTTCAGACAGTCAGTATGTTATTTTAGGAGGGCAGAGGGAGGGAGGGCGAGAGAAAGGGATGGATGGAGGGAGGGGAAGATGAATGTAGTTAATTAAGATGAGCAGGCGGAGGAGACAGTGTGGAATTACACAAACACTAATTAGAGTCTTCGTTAGGGGGCATGAAACGAGAGCAGCACATCCATCATCACAACCCTCCATCCCTCTTTTCTCCCTCCTTCCTTACCTCCGTTCTCCACTGCTCTTGCTTTTGCATGGCAACCATATTTCCTCTCACAATTCTCCCTGCTGCCCCCGCCGTCTCCTGTCCTCCTCTGCCACTTTTCATCCCACACCTTCCCCCCTCCATCTTCCCTTGCCTGCCCAATTTTCCCTATCGATCCCATCAGCAGTTAACTAAATGGGTGCGATTTAACATCTGGAATCGTAATTAAAGCAACCTGTGCTCTCCCCTTCTTTTACTTTGATTTCTATTCTTTGTTGTCACATCCTTCCTTCTTCTTCTTTTTTTTTATCACTGCTCCAGGAAGGATTTCATCTCTCCCACTTCCCTGTTACGTGCTGACAAACACACACGCATTAACTGTACCATGTCAGCACTATTTTTATTGTCTCTCCAAGCCAGTCAATGCCTCCTCTAGTCTTGCTGCTCCTGCTCCTCCTACATAAAATATACACAGCACTGTAAACCACTTACCTCTTCTTATCTTGCTTTCTCTCCTCTTCTCTCTCTTTTTTACACACAAGCTCCAATTACTACTGTTGTTCTCTTTATTGTCTCACTGTCCTCCTCTGGCTCATCCCTCATTCCCTGCTCTAACTGAGGAGCAGATCAGCCTGTCACTGTTGTTGTCTGCATCCCTCTCCCCTCATGAGACCAAAGGGATGGAGAGAATAATGAGAGATATGTTTGGATGGAGCTCTGGGTGGTCCATGCCAGTTCTTGTCTTTGGCATTTGTACACACAGCATGAAGCAAAATAATACCATACGCACTGTGTAGTCACAATGCAAATGATTGCAATAATGTACTTAAATGAGTCCAAGTATTCACTGACTTTACAAGCTCAACCCATTATCTACACATTTATTTATATTGCAGACATGTTCACATTGATTTTCTACCTTCCAGGCAGCTGTGGGTTTCAGGATCCACTTAATGATTTCAGTATGATATAAAAAATCAACTTGTAGAGATGAAACTTGCCTGACATAAGTAATCCATCAGAGTGAGCATGTAGTTACCTTATTTTCTGTTATGTTACCAAAGCCTGGTAATACAATTGCAAGAGGATACTGTTGGAAAAACTCTTCCTTTTTAACCTTGGAATGGATACAGCTCAGAAATGACAGCTGTTTTCATACATCTTTCAAATAAATGTTTTTATCACCCAAAATTGAGTGAATTTGTCAACTGAGGATTCAGTTACATAAAGCTATAAAGCTGATATAAAGCTATTGTTATCACAAATTAATTTGGGTGAATGGGGATGTTTTGGGGGATGTTATGCCTTTATTAGAGAGCTGACAGTAGAGAGACAGCAGAAAATGAGGAAGATGAGAGAGATGAGATGGGAACAAAATGCAACAAAGGGCCCAGTCCAAACTCTAAATGAGGACAGCTTGTGGCCAGCTCCTCAACCAGGGCACCAATCAAAATGTATTGGGAAATTTGTGTTTCTCCCCCTAGTTTCCATGTGTTTGGTCAAAAATGATGTACATGTTTTCAAATGAATATAGATACTTGTATTTTTGTGGTCAGAAACATATTTAAAGATCCCCTCCAGACATGTTTTAAGATATAAAAATACTCTGCTTAATATTCTGCTTGAATAATAATTGTGTGTCTGATGTGTTTTTTTCTCAAAAAGTTCAATTACCTATTCAAAATTCTTAAAAGTACATCTATTCCGTCTCTCTCATTGAAAAATCCATGATTTACGAATATGCAAATATTTTTCATTTTCAAAAGTTTAACTGCATGGACACGAGCTGTCTCCTACTTCACTGAAAAGTTCATTCTGAGTGCATGTGTACTGGAGGCCTCAAGTCTCCACATCACACTTGTGTTACACCGACTTCCAAACTAGTTGTGATTCACAAAAGTTTATTTCTACATATAAAACAATAGAAAAAAGAACAAAGTTTTATTTTTCTCATGGTACAGAGTCAGCTTCTTCGGCTCTCACAGCATTGTCCCTGAAAGCAGGGTAACAAGTAACACAGTAACAAGCTGAGGGTGGTGATTTGCAGTAAAGGTATGAACACCTCGTCACACATGAGAAAAAGACACAGAGACACTCACACACACAGACAGACACAGATAAATGCTACAGTGGAAGTAATATTTTTTTTTTAAGCGAGTGAGGTGCTATCTTTATCTGTTTAGCCAATAGTAGTGGTGGGATAATAGCAGTCAACATAGCACGACCAGACATAAATATTGTAAAATGTTGTTCAGCAATCAGGGCTCCCTGTGTGGGTGTTTATCATTTACTTCTTGCTTGCTGACCTTTGACCCAGGCCTGAACTTTTGCTGCAGGGTCACAGACAGACAGAGCAGAGGACTCCCACCTGTGTGCAGTGTGCTCACAGTTGGAGCCTACTAACAAGCTACTGTCTACCTGCCCGTCATGTCTAGGTGACCCCAGAACACCTCTAGCATGGCGATGCACCAACTACACTTTAATTCATAACATAAACAAAACAAAATCAACCAAAACACTGGAGAAAAGAGGAGGAATTTCAGAAACATTCATTTTAGGTATTCCTCCTGAATGTGTCATGGGGGTGCGGGAGAGTGGCTCTGTGGTTTAAAGTCGAAAGGAGCATACAGGCAGGTACAGGTACGCAAACAGACAGGTGCAGGTCCAGATTAACATTTAGGAAACAGAAGCTTGAACACAAAAGCACAAAGCAAGAAACAAACATAGCAACTAGCACAAACTGACAGAGGAACAAAGGAAGTGTCACTGGTATATGAAGAGAGTGGCTGATGAGGGAATGAAGCGCAGGTGGGGAGATGGGCGGGGAAGCTCATGAATGACACTGAAGAGGAAAGTGGAGATGCGGCTGAAGAGATGGACAGAGAGGCGGACATTGTGACAAAATGTTAAAGATTTGCCTTTTCAGACATGTTTTTCAGTCATTGCTCTAGGGATGACAATGCCAGTCTGTCAGTCATGGTCCCCAGAGGACTTTGGTGATCCCCTGACTTTTCCTCTGGTGCCACCATGAGGTTGACAGTTGTGGTCCAGAGTGAAATAACTCAACAACTGTTGGATGGATTGCCACAACATTTGCTACTAATATTCAAGGTCACTATAGGATAAATTCGACTGTCTCAACATCTACTTGATGGATCGGCGCAAAATTTTGTACAGACGTTCATGGTTCTCAAGCAATGCTTCTTAATGACTTTGGTGATTTTTACTTTTGCTGTAGCGCCACCATGAGGATGACATTTTTGGCTTTTAATGAAATATCTGGACAACTATTGGATGGATTGCAAAAATTTGGTACATATATTCATAGTCCCTAAAGGATGATTTGTAATAACTTTGATCCTCTGACTTTTTTTTTGGTCTAATCTTTTGGTTTATGACTAAATACCTGCAAAACTGAGGACATTCCTATCAGCCTCAGCTGTAGCCTACTTTATGTTTAGTGCTAATGAGCTAATGTTAGCATGTTAATTGGCTAAACTAAGATGGTGAACATATGACACATACCTGCTAAACATTAGCATGTTAGCTTTGTCCTTGTGAGTATGTCAGAATTCTGTTGTGAGTATTTACCTCAAAGTACCGCTGTGCCTAAGTACAGCCTTGCAGAGCCGCTAGCATGGCTGCAGACTCTTAGCCATGTTCCTATGTAATAAAGATTTGCTTATAACATATTTGGATCAGTGTAAAGTAGATGCTTTTGAGTGACACTTGCATGAGGAATTTTCAGAAATTGTTTCCATCTGCAGGCCCCACTTAGCAGGATCCTGTTCTAAAACTAAAACCACATTGTCAAGGGCTGATCCTAAATTCTTATGTTTCACCAAGTAACAAAGCTTGCATTATTGTTCAGTATTTCCTCAGCAGTTTGTCCAAGTTTTTTTTATGCCCTTCAAGAGTTAGTTTTCATTATTTATGTGCCCTCCTCCTAGGTCCTGGAGGTTGAAATTCCTTCAGCTATCCACAGTCAGCTGGGGCTCTATTGCAACAGCAGATCACCCACTAAAACCAGTACCATGAGCATCACCTGGTCTTCCATCAGTAACCATTGTGGCACATTCAGATTCCTCCTGGCCAGCACAACAGCAGCATGCTAATTTACTGTGAAACCATCATAGTGTGTCCCATCACTGCACCTCCTGTAATCCCTGCAGGTGAGAAAGCGGGAGAGATGGATTCCTGAGTATCTGATTGAGCAGCACACAAGATGAATAATTGATATGAAGGTTCTCCATCCCAATGAACACACAGACGCACAAACACCAACTGTCTTACAGCCCATGCAGTCACCAGTCTCTCAGGCTAAACTAATCCTCCAGGAAATGTAATACGTGATTCAATTAGTAGCAGCATATAGTGCCAGCTACCTTCTGTGTATGACATGGTAGTGTGTGTGTGTGTGTGTGTGTGTGTGTGTCTGGAAACACTCCAAGTACAGAGCTGAACTAAGTCCATTCATTAATGTAAAACCATTTATTACTATACGGTGCTTTCCCACATCTCTTTCAGATCCTCGAGCATGAAGAGGCAAAAATGTATATGCTGAAGAGAAAAGCCCAGAGATATACACAGTAAAATGTGAAATAAAATGCTTTCTAGTAAATTAGGATTCTGATGGCAAAAATACTGAATCAAAATGAGTGATTCTGCATTTTAAAATGTAGAAAATATAACCAAAAAAATTGATAGAGCAGCAAACAATAGCCGTAGTCTCAGGCTAATGTTTTCTCCAAATGATCTCTGTTTGCTTTTCCATTATTCATCATCTTGTTTTCATGCACTCACTGTTGTTTTCCATGCTCACAGCGGTAGGATGATGCCACTGTCTTTCAAGCCCATTTCTAAGGGTCAACTCTTGCCTCAGACCCTGAAGTCTAAACATACAAACAGAAGGCGAGAAAAGTGCACCCAGAATCTAGCCAAAGGGCGTAAGCGATGAAAGTTTTAATTGCTCAGTATTTCAAACAGCGCTGACTACTAAGGCATTCAGTTAAAAGAACGAAACAACGTTTCATTATGAGTTTAAAGTCAGTGTTTCAGAGTAGGTGTTATGATTTCACCTTGGATTAGTCACTAAGTAGAGAGTGTTCCTTCCGACTGAAGTCTAATTTAAGACAGTATCTCAGGGAATTAAATAATCATAATAATCATATATCAGCCACAAATTGTAGGCAGGAAAACATGTTGTAAGTTATTAAAGGAGACAAGCTGTCAAATTTGTGACTTCTGACCATCTTCAGACAAGACCCATGACTGAAGTTTCCAAATCTTACTATAGTCTTGATCAGCTCATTTCTTTTTTATAACAGTACCTTTAATTAGCTCTCAGCAGGGAAATTCCTAAATTCTATTTTCAGACAATATAAAGTCAGATCTTCCCCCCAAAAAAAAAATTGTTTCAAAATACAAAACACTGCCCTTAGAGGAAGCTTGTTAAAAATTACATAATTATTCTCAGACTTGGCAAATAATAATTGCTTTCTTTTTAAAATGCATGTAGTGAAATGCAGCCCATCTCATGGTCCAGTGGGGGAAGAGATGGAGGAGAGAGAACAAGAGTGTTACTCTTTATTGCTCCATCTCTCTTTCACGCTCCCTGAATCTCTCTATTACGCTGGAAGTCTCCTGAATCTCTAAAAACACACACACACACACACAGGCACAGTGTCCATCTATGAACACTACCTAACGTACAGCATGTGGATAGGAATAATGAGTATGCGTGCGTGCCCCTCAGTGTGTATTTGTGTGTCTGAGTTATGATTGATGTCTCTTTTCTCAAATTAGGCATTTAAAGACGAATGGCGTAGAGAGAGGGAGCATGGGATGAAGGAGGGGGGAAAAAACAGCCACTTAAGAGGGCCTAAACCATTTAACCACTTAACCTCGAAGCCCCTTCAGTGTCACGCTCAAACTGCCTCCTCTGTTCTGTGTCTCCTCTATACTGTCTCTGACTCAAATTCAAAGCTGCTCTAGTGCCACGATCATGAGTAAGTAAAGTATTGCCAAAACATGTTGTACAAGATTTACAATGTACAGTAAGTGCAACGATTTGAAATGTAATAAACACAGACAACTGCACTATATACTGTATTGGGCTGCAATGAATGATTATTTGTATTTGTATTATATTGTATTTGTATCTATCAATTATGTTTTTGATTCATTGTCAGAAAATTGTGAAAATGGTGGTAAAATTTCCCAGAGCCCAATGGGACATCTTCTAATTGCTTGTTTTGTGTGACCAACAGTCTATAACCCCAAAAATATTCAGTTTACAGTGATATGAAACATAAGAGAGCAGAAAACCCTCACACTTGAGGAGCTGGAAATGGAGAGCCGTCAATCCATTATTATTAAGGTTGTTGCCAATTTAACTTTCTGCCAATCGACTAATCGATTAATCTTTCTTTAGTATAGCATGATCTTTCAATCTCAACTTTTGAGCCAACATGGACGAGAAGTCCCTAAAAAACTGGAAATTCAAACATCTACAAGTCCATGACAGCAGAGAAAAACTCCATCTGCTAAGAAAATGTGATACGATTGAAAGCTCCAGAACAGCTACTAGACTAGACTGGACCTTGTTGTGAGATTGTTTTGACAACTGCTGTTTCCAAGAATGGACTGTACACTGTTTACACTACGCAACTATATTACTATTATTGAATGATAACAAAATCATTGTGAACAAAAAAAAAAGTAGTATATATGATAGGAGGAGATACATGTATTTTTTTAACTGATGTAATGGTGTAATGGTGAGAACCACAGAAGAAGACAGAACTTCTGGATTTCCTTCAGGCTGTGACCTGCTCTTTTGCTCTATGACAGGTCAGTTCTTTCCCTAAGTAAATATTGAATTTTGTTTTGGGTTGAGAGTGCGTCCAACTCTTGGTATGTGAGTTTTGTTTTGGTAAAGAAGTTGGCTCTCGTGTCTTTATGCAGGCCGCAGTGTAGCTGGAAGTGTTGCTCCATCTCTTCCTCTCGTTGTTGGAAAAGCTGACATGGCCATTCCATAATAAATATTAATTCTAAGCAGGTATTGAGTATGTAGTATTTGCCCCCAGGAAAGTGACAAAATTAAGTATCCTCAAAATAGTAAGTAAGCATACGGAATTTTTTGTGTTGCATATGGACAACATTGTCCTACAAGGCAACGCACAAAGGAACTGGCAGAGCTAATCACAGCTACATAACTTTAAAACAAATTACAGAAAGAGGTGAGGCAGCTTCGGAAAGATCTTGTAAAACAAACGAACAACAACAACAAAAAAAATTAAATCTCTGTAAAAAGATTGGTTTCTTTATACAACGTTAAACTGGCAGAGTGAAAGTCACAATTTGATCAGTTTTGACAATCTACGTCTAACAGTGCATGTGCTGTATAACTTCCTGTTGGTATAAAATGGTCAAGTATGTTGATTTCTGGTAACAGTATACTACTGTATAAAGATTCATATATAGTACATACTATATACCATTAGCGTATGGATTTGGCACATAGCATGTGTTTTTTCTGGGTTGCCAGGTCTGTTTGTGTCCACCAGTCTCAATGGCCAGCTTGTGGTTACTCAATCTGTATCTAGTTAGCGTCTTTCTCTCTTTCTGCTCACACATCGTGCCCAGAGTCACTTACCATTTTCATGGTTTATTTGAGTTTTCTTGCAGTGGATGTGCAGGGGTTCATGTACTTTTACTTTTCTTTGACTCTAATGTTCCTGGTCCAGATTGTGTGAGGGTTATGCTGAGGCTGTGTACCATTATAGGAGCTGAGCTTCATATTCAGCTCCTCAATGATCATCTGTTCATCATCATCACACTATAAAGGCCTGACACCCCCAACTGGCTTTTTATCATCCATTCATCCATTCATCCATCATCTTTTGTCTCCATTACTCGGTTTTTTTGAGTTGAAGTCACGTTTGCCACAAACTGGGGAAAACATTTATAGTTGCCTTGAAAATCAGTCGCTCACTGACTTGACTGATTTGCAGTGATGGTGAATTAACCCTGATTGGCCGGCCTGTCTGTCTGTAATCAAAGTGGATGAGGCGAGGGCATGCATCAGACCGGCCGGATGAGACTCTCATTATTTTCCTCGCTACCTTCTTCTCCTCTCATCCCCTACATCAATTTATAATACCGCTCTCTCATTGCGTCTCCTCTCCCTCTTTCCCAAGCCTTCTGCTCATCAAATCCCCCTCCTAGACTTATCCATTCCCTATTTTTCATTTCCATGTTCGTTCTCTCTC
>NTHP01000058.1:443765-465300 GCA_003416845.1 Oplegnathus fasciatus
TTTTGAGCGACTTCAATCACTTTACCTTGACGCATCATGCGAAGCTGCAGCAGCATATGACGTAGAAGTTTGTTCACGAGTTGGTGAAGCTGCTGGTGGAAAGTTTGTTCACCGAGCTCCTCTGTCGGGTCTCCTCACCTGATTTGCACGCCACTCCCAGCCGGATCAGAGCCATCTCCGCGGCCCCTGCGGCGGTCAGGATGGGCTCCCTAGTGTGGACACCGGGAGCTCTGCCTGCTTGGAAAGCCACGATTCTCCTCTTTAACATAATCTCAGCTGCCGTGGCCAAAAGACACGTCGTGTATTGGAATTCTACAAACACAAGGTGAGAAAACACTGCGAGCGTAATGGAACAAAAAGAGATTGTTTCTCTGCGCTCCTTCTCTCCAAATTGAGGTTTAATGTTAAGCGCAAAATTTAGTTAATTTCAAACCTACTTTGCACAGAACAAACGTAGCTGGTCTGAACTTGCACTTCCATACTGTTGCACAACGACCACAATAATTCCTACTAAATGAGTCAGACCTTAGTTGGTTTAAAGAATCTCTGCTATGCGGCAGATCACGTCCTTGTGCACTTGATTGAAGAGGGGTGCAGAGTAGGTGTGATTACCTGAAACCTGCACTAATCGAACAGCTATCAGACGGGTATTTTAGTTAAATTGGGAAGCCTGAACTCTGGGGATACAGTGGAGCCCTTGAGTGGCCTGATCTCACCTTCTTCTGCAGCTATCTTTATCATAATGACTACACTCTAACCCTGGCTTTCACCTGTCCACTGCCTTTTGGAGTTAGTGATTATGCTACTTATAGAATGGCAGAAGTAAGGGTTTCTTCTTAAGTGTTTGTTCTGAATAGTGTCCTAGATAGCACTCTGAGGACACAGGTGTATATTAAAGGCTAAAGTGCTGCTGTACGCAGGCGAATATGCAGTCGGGTAATGGGAAGGTGTGTGTGTGTGTTTGTGAGTGTGTGTAATGGGTTGATTGGGGCCATTAGCATGGCAGAGTCAGGCTCACCTGCTGATCCAGGTGTTCCAGTCTGGCTAATTGAAGGGTTGAGGTGGAGGACCTGCAGGGCCAGTAGGGCTACTGCCCAAAATAACACATCTGCCATTCTCTTCACCAGCTTATTTAGAGACTCTCGCTCTCTCCGTAAGGCCTGATTCCCCAAACACTCTTTCAGATGAATGACCTTTTTACTTAATAGCCTTTGGCCACAGAGACCACTTTGTCAGCCACTGTTTTTGTTGTATTTTACATTTGTGGATGCACAAAATGTGACAGAAGTGTGACTCCTGGGACTGATAATTTCCCCAAGGGCTCCTTTGTCAGGTCTGCAGGACTCATCCTGTACTGGAGTCAGCCGAGGTTATATCCAGTGTGTCCAGGCGGGTAAAACCGAGTCCTGTAATTGGGATCCAACAGAAATGTGGTGGGGAGGAACTCTGTGAGGATTAGGAAGCACCTTCTTGTTCCCTAGAGATTCAGGGATGAATGGTCACAGCCTGTGGCAGGGCCACACAGTCGGCTGCAACACCACACAATCACAATGCCATCAGCATCACGGCGGAGGGTAACCCACTGTGGCAGAGAATCACTCTCATCAGCAACACCACCCAATCACAAAGCTATCAGCGAAGCCGTGATGCTGCACCCGGTCCAGAATCCCCTGGGTTTATACAGCTAGGACTCTCTTTCATTCCTCCTGTCCTCTCGTCTCCTCTCCACTCCTCTCCTCTCCTCACTCTTCATTACCTCCCTTGTTACATCCCGCTCTCCTTTTCATTTTTTTGTCTGCACTCCCCCCACCTCTTTCGCTCCCTTTATCTCTCACGACTCCCTCCTGCCCAGTGATGGATATTGGCGGTGTGATTAGTTGAGCTTCAGTCATTTTCCCGTACCATATTTTCTATTAGCTGCCAGCCAGCCGGCCAGGTTGTCCTGAGGCCTGTAAATGTAGCCTGGCGAGGGAGAAGGGGCACAGGGACAGGAGAGCGATGCTTTTGTTGGCTTGGCGCTGCACTGCAGGATCCAGGACTCCACTCAATGCTCATGTTACAGAAGCCACTCTAGATCACAAAATAACCACATTTGCCTTTTTGTTTATTTGTCCACAATGTTACAGTAGTTTAAAATTAAACTTAACTTGTGAATACACTAAAAAAGCTCTGGGCTAATTTCTTAAGTCTGCTCCAATCAATGTTTTTATATAAACAATGGGTCGGTGTGAAAGGGGTCGCTTGTATTGACAAACCCACAGATCATATATAATGTCACATATCATCCAGCTACAATTCCCCTCAGCTCTACAGAGCGTTTTAGCATCTTTCAGCTCATTGTTTTGGTTAAACAACCACCAACTTTACTGTTTTGATTCAGTTTCTCCACTTTCATCAGCATTGTTTGTACTGAAATAGCTGTGTTAGGTACCTGGTCAACACCAAACAGCAGAGGGACAAAGTTAGGGACAAGTGGAGCATGTAGCAGCCAGATATTTCCTTCAGGAGTTGGTGGGGAACAAAACAGGGCAAATATCTATATATATATAGAAGAGAGTGAACATTGGACTTACATTCACCAGTTTGTCAGAAACACTACTTGAAATACATGCTAATGTTGCTCCACATCTGCTGGGTCTGTAAATAGCCGTTTGCTAACCGTTTGCTAACACCACAACTTTACAAGCTAATATGTCAGTGTTGTGTTTCCAAAAAAATCAATGTTGTTGATTTGGCCTTCGTGCTGGTTTTCGTTGGTCCAACCTTCTTTGTAAATGTCGGAGGTGTAGGGAATGACTGTTAATAATCGCTCTGACAGCTAAAAGCCAAAAAATTGCGTGGACCAGTTAATTCATGCCTTCATTATTCCTGCTGTCTCTGACACTGGAGAAACAGCTAAAGAGGAGCTAGCGAGCTAGCCATTACAGACATTCTCTTAAAGGCTGAGCTCGTATATAACATATCTGTAGCTGGTGAGATAACAGGCTCCTCTGAATACGGATGACAGAAGACATTCTCTGGCCATCACCTTTCCTTTGACATCTAGATTTATGGTTTTAATGAAGCCAGGGCAGTAAAGTGCAGACTGAAGGGCCTTGTTGCGCCGCTCTTCGCTGGCTAATATGGCTGCAACAAAGGCTCAGTGAAACACTTCAACTGGCACACATTTAGCACCCTCCAGATTGAAAAATGGAGCTCTGAAATGGAAGCGCTAGACTGACTGCAGGGTCAGCGTCGAACATGGCGGAATCAGATACCCTGGACTCTTTCATTGTGGGGCTCAAGTGGTTCGATTGCCCTCTTTTATGATTTTATGAAGAGAGTTTACGATCATTCTCGATTTTATTATGGTGTTTCTCTCAGAGCGATAGTTCCATATTAGAGTAGAAATTATCTTTTACTTCCTGGAGCAGTTAAAGGTTAGTAAAATATTATAACCAGAGTGCTCTGAGCTTGAGCGTGTGTTTGTGTGTGTGTGCTGACAGCAAACCTCAGCTCTCCCCTGAGTAGCAGGCTCGGACTAGTTTATTGGTATATTAAGCCCCCTCTTCTGTGCCAAGGTGTGCTTTAAAACCTGTTGGACCAAAAAAGTTGACCAGCCTATTTGCTGATACAACAGTGTCTGCTTCTTGTGCTACATTCATCCTCATGAATTCACTCAGGATCTGTCAGAAAGTTTACTCAGAGCACCAAAACTTTAAGGATTGAATTACCTTTTCTTTTTTTCTTTTTTTTGAAAGAGGCTTTTACCATCTATATATGGGCTGCCCATAGACCCATAACAAGAATAAATGTCACCTGAACCTTAAATAAGATACTCCATTTCCTTGTCCTCTGACTTACCTTTGTTCTTGGCTCACACCTCTACTATTGCTTCCCCTCTTATCCAACATGGCAGGAGGTAAACTTGTCGCAGTTCCCCTGGAAGACAGCTCAAACTTTAGACTCTGGTTTCCTGACTCCTCTTGTCTTTTCTTTCCCGAAGAACAGCGGATTAGCTGGGTGTTAATTGGAGAAAAGTGTTTTACCATTTGCATAGAGACATTCTGCGCAGTAGGAGTATTATAACCAATTTCTCTTACCTGTAACCTCTCTTGCTCACGCTTGAACTCGCTCTGCAAGTTTTGGACACAGACCTTAAAGCATCTACAACAACACCAGACCAGTCCAGACCCCTCTGAACTCTCTCTCTCTTCCTGTCTGTATCTCTCTCCCCTTTTCTGACAGAGGCTTAGGGCGAGCTCCAAGCCAGTGAAGCATGTTTAAACGGTGCGTGAGGAGATGAATATTTGTATTGGTTTTCTGTATCTTTATTGAAAGCACCCCTCATAAGTCTTCCGTGTAATCTCTGCTCTGTTTATGCATCATTTCCCTCTGTGTGCACTCATGAATGATCTAGTTTAAATACCAAAGTAAATCACATTCCGCATACCATACTTTCTCTCACACGCGCACACACACCCATATCTGATCTGTGGGCTTGTGCAAGCAGACACACGTGCAGTTTACAGTAAAGCGAAAGCAGACAGTCTTTGTAATTGTCTCTTGTCAGGGGAGATGATTGCACTTCTAGACTGATTTCTTTTTTCACTTCTTTTTTATTATTTCTTCACCGGCCGGCCTGTCTGCGTCTATCCCTCCTCTGTTGTGTGTGTGTGTGTGTGTGTGTGTGCACGCAAATTAATATATTTCTCGCACTGTCTGCTATCTCTCCTCTCTGTGTCTGTCTCTGTACTAATCTCTGTCTTCCCCTGGTAAATGATTAACATGGAGAACCTGGCTGAACTATAATCAACAAACCCACAGTGAGGTAATTACCACTTTATTCCCTGTCCTGCTAACAAAGCAATCTCTCTCTCTCCCTTCTCTCTCCCCACGTCTCTCTCTCTCCCTTCATCTGTCATCTAGCTGTATCAGTGTCTTTTTGTGTCTTTCTGTGTCAATGCCTATTGTCTCACTCACTGCTGTGCTGTGGTCTGCGTAGATGCAGAGATGTGTTTGTGAGTGCGATTGTGTGTACCTTATCTGTCTTTGTAAATGCGCTTTGTCTGTTTGTTTGCGGTATTGAGTGTATTATCTGGAGGTAAACCGTGGATGAGTTAACTGTGTGTACACTTGAGCTTCTTCATCTCTGTCGGAAAACAATGCGAGGCAGTGATTTTAGTGATTTGTACGCCTGTGAATTGACATTTGGTGCCATTGTTGTCGGTTGAAGTTCAGTGGAACAATAGCTCTGTTAGAGGTGTGTGTGTGTGTGTGTGTGTGTGTGTGTGTGTGTGTGTGGAAGTGACCTGCTGCTTTGCGTAAAAGGGAGCTGTTTGTTTCCTTGAGAAGAGATGGAGTGTGATAAATTTCAGTTCTGGGAAAAACAAAACCCAGAAATGCACCAAGATACCCGGCCTATTAAAACACTCAAAAGTTTTGATTCATTTGGTGATCTCACACATGATTCATGTTTTCTACTAGTTTTTTGAGATTTCTCCTCCACTCACAGCAAGTAGTGAAAGTGGCTTTGACTGGAAAAAAACATCCTCCATTCCGGCCAGCGGTGTGCGGCTGTGGGAACATTTACCAACCGCTGTGCCGGCCTCTCGTCTAAATGGGTCATTGTTTTGCTTCCACTCGTTAGCTGATTTTAGGTGTGACTAAAGTGTTGGAGGGAAAAGGCGTGTTATTGCCTTTGGATGCTTGGTTTTTTAAAGGTGGGGCGTGCAGATAGAGTATTGTGCAACCACGTCTTTTGCTCCGAAGTGTCACAGGCCTCCTTTTGTGAAGCATTTCAAGTAAATCTTTACAGAAACAGGTACAGGTTACTACCTACTGACACTGCCTCCTTTTTTTATGTGCATATCTGTGTGAAATCACTAATCCTCCATTTTACTGTTTAGTGTTATTTCATACCCAAGAATGAAACCAACATAAAAGTTGCACAACAAAAATAATCTTTGCCATTGAACTGAAAGCAGAGATGCGCACACACGCACGCACGCAGGAAGACTCGAGCACACTGTGTTGAAAATGAGGTTTGGGCAGAGGCCTAGCGGTGAGGATGTCTGTATTAAAATGGATCAGATAGTCACAGTGCAGCTTGGAGCCGTCGGAGCAGACATGGTGTACAAGCATGAAAGGACGGCCGCTCTCTCCTCCTGGTCAGGATATTTAGTCAATCGATACCAATTTAACACCCAGATATTATCACCGGCTTCTCGCATTATCGCTAGGCTGCATATGGACCCATCTCTCTCCCAATTTCTCTCCCCGCGCTGCCCTGTTTCTCTGTGTACACACATACATCAATATTAGGTTGCATTAAGCTGTAATAAGTTGTATTGTATGAATGTCTCCAAGTGGGGCGGAACAGCTGTGGAATGAAATGAGGTTTCAATGTTGTCTGCCGCTCGGTTGGCACAGCATAGGCTGGCTTTGGCACAAAATGGCTGCTGTTGCCGCATGTGTGTGAAGAGGGTGGCTATGGTGGTTAAGGGCTGTTGGTGAGCACTGAGCGGGAGAGCATTCATTCATTCATGGGACACAATGGGCTGGCATTGTTGTAGGTGTCGGGCCAACTGTGTATTTCTTTGACATACAAAACAGCAATTAAATTGTGGCGTGAGAACATGTAAACTCAAAATGTGGGAAACACTATCAACTTAAGCTCGACTAAAATAACACAATCTGCTCGTTGTTTAGCCAATACATGCGTGTTAGAGTTTCTCACACACACACATACACACACACACACGTGCACGCAGAACCAGGCAGACACACACACTCTCAAGTACATATAACCTCGCACAATGCTCTTCCACTCAGCTCAGAAATCCTGCCAAGAGGCAACCTGGGAATTCCCTGAGACAGAAATTGAATTAGTATTGACCCAGGCAGAGCAAAAGGCTGTAGCAGAAACCTGGATTATTGTACCATACATGGTCCTCGCTGCCAGGGTGACACTGAGACATGTTTGCCATCATACTTTAAGTCTTCAAAGGTGCTTTAGGACAGTCGCGCCAAAAGTTCTTTTTATTGCCTCCGTGTTGTCATAGATGATGTTCACCAGTACAATAGTTGCTGCAATTTTGCTTCATCTCAGAGAACTTGGACAAATTCAGTGCTTTTGGATGTGAATGTCTGTTGCACTCAAGAACGAAACACTTTGTTCACACAGTTGCACTTGTTATTTATGTGAACTTTTGAACAATATTTGTACGATTTACTTTTGTTTTGGTCACTGCTTTATTTTTACTTATTTATTTTTTGGCATCCGACCCTGTCAGCACATCTTGTGTGCAGTAGTTATGTAGCCAGTCAGCTCAGTAGGTCACAAATATGGAGACACAGTGTTGAGAAAGTGTCCATGTGAGTGACACACTTTTTTGTTTGTTGGCCTTAAATGATGCTGTATGTCACTGGGTTTAACTAACAACTCCGGCTCATAGTAGTTTTAACTGTTTATTGTTCACAATTGTGCCAGTCACAAACTGACTTTTAAAGCTATAGCGGAGTAGTTTTAAGTGATGTTTTTTTTAAAGATTTAGTATTGAGGAAATATTGTAAATGTGCATGTCGTGCCTCTACAATAATAACGTGAGCTGGCATTCTGCCATGGAACGGCATACTGAAGCATAAAAGCTACTTTGCTTTTAAATGAAATCACACAGATTCTATTACAGGCCTGCGCTCACTGGAGGAAATGGAACAATCCTTAAATAGTAAGAAGCAGAAAATGCACTGCAAGAATTCTCAGGTTTTGCTTCCGTAAGTTGCTGTGTCTTTATTTATTGATTAGTATCCACTGGTTATGTCTTCTGCTGGTCATTTAAAATCCACCTGTCTTGTGAACGAGTACAATAGGGTTGACATGTCAGGCGCTCGTTGCAGTACATTGTGTCTTGAGTGAGATGGCGTGTATCCAGAAACCGTGGAGGAGAGATAGGAGTGGCCGTCTTCACACCAGAACAAACTTTATGACCTAATAAACCTGCTAGAAAGCACAGCACCTGTACACTTTATCTAGACACAACAAAGGGACGCTTCAGATAAAAGTACTTGAAGGGGTGTGAACGTGTGTGTGTGTGTGTTTAGGGGGTGTATACTTTTGTGTATGCCACCTTTTTATAAATGTTTGTGCTTATCACAATTACCTTCTCATAGCTGTAAAAGAGAGAGCTTCAAATAACACATTTTGTCAGCAATATTCCCAGTTCCTAAAAACCACCTTTTATCCTGTGCTTTGTGATTTCCGGACGAGATGATCACATGACAAGTGTCGATATTTTGAATCTGCTGTATGATTTTGGGAGACTTTTCCATGGTGGAAAAAAAACTAATATTATTTTGGCATTGCCTCCCAGAAGTATGGCGGCACAGCCTACTTTCCAGCCCCCAATGATGTGAGACACACACATTCCTCTCCTCTGTTTCTTTTTGCGCCGGCACACACATACCACACACACACACACACACACACACACACACACACCACATATGAATATACACACTCCCTTTCTCTGCTTCTCTTTTTTCGTCAGCCCCCAGAGATTGTAAAAACATTAGACCTGCAGTGGAGGGAGCGAGGGATGGAGAATGCGTTAAGGAGAGGATGGTAGGGAAAGAGTCAACAGATTTCAACTCCCAAAACAGCTCGGGAAGGCCCCCAGGGATGGAGGGATGAGGTGAGAGGGAGAGAGGGAAGAAAGGATGTCAGCAGGTATTACTATCACTGTCACAAGCAGGCGTGAGGAGCAAACCCCCACCCTCCGCCCCTCCCTCCGTATCAAGACACACACAGGGGCTCACACACACACACACACACACACTGACGCAGGCTCGTATACAGGTGTGTTACAGAGAGAGAGACACACACACACACACACACACACACTCTACCAATAATACCATCACTCTGCTTGCATACACACTCACACATGGCTGCTCGGACTCTGGGGAGAGCCCCAGTAGGCATCACACCCCATTTAGAACTGACACTGCTTTCTGGTGTGTGTGTGTGGGGGGGGGGACTAAGCATACTGTGTATGGTTATGCAGATTGTAAAATTACAGTAGAGTGTCTTTACCTGAGTAAAAAGGGACAAAATGTGAATGGAATGCGGTATCATATGCTTATTCAAACATGTCTGTGCTCAGATTTTTTTTGGCTTACAGTAAGATGATGAGATATGGTTTAGGTATGTGTGGTTCTGTGTGTGTATGTGTGTGTGTGTGTGTGCCGGCATATTTGGATGTGTTATTTTTGTAGCAATAACCAGTACCACATGATTTTTGGGTGTGCAGTAATGCACAGCTTGATCCCTGTCTCTTGGTACTCTTGACTGCTATTTTTTCTCTCTGCTTCCTTGTTCTTTTTTTTTCTGCCCTTCCTCCTCTTTTCTCAACATTTTGTTCCAATCAAATCTTTTATTTATGAGTTCGAGGGAATGTGGGCTTTTTTTCAGAATTAGTTCTTTGATCAACCTGCAGTTGTGCAGCTAGATGAGTGGTATCTGTTCACCCTCCACTGTATGTATCCACTTTTTATCGCAGTATGGCGCATATGTTATTGCTTTTGTAGGATGCTAAAGTAGCTTGTACCATCTACTACACTGACAAGCTGCTGACATGTTAGTATGCAGAGTGGGGAGTTAAATATTGTACATACTGTACAAACAGTACACCTACCTTTTCCTTGAGGCTAAATTAAATTGTGCCTTTGTCAATCAATTTAAAAAGTTAGTTTTTTATGTAAACTGTCATTTTTTTAATGAATTGCTCTCTGTCACTGTCCAAAAGTATGTTTTGTTATATTCATCAAACAATCAGATGGTTGAAATTCACAGTCTTGAGAGCATCCAGAGCAGTGGTGGTATTTTTGTGCTGAATGGAAGAGGGGAAATAGCCTTGTCCCAAATCTCCATAGCTATGGCCTTGTAGCAGCAGAACTCATGAATCTCATTGCTCCCCTATTCAGCTGGAAATGGAGTTCTTGTACGCTGCGCACTTCTCAAAACACTGGAGCAGACACTCCGTGTTTATGATTGTGGAATTAATCTGTGTGTTCTCCTAAAAATACACCCAGTGACAAATGCCTAGTCATGAAAGTCAGAAAATCCCTTACTCACTACATTTTTTTTACATTTAAGGAGGTTCCCTGATGGATTTCCTTTCAGAACAGAAAATTGTTCTGAGCAGTGTTGTTCTTCATCAAAGGTAGAATACCTAAACAAGTGGGTTTGGGTTTTTGGTGGTATTTGCTTACTTTGCAGCTGATTTACAGCAGACTTACTGTCAAGAAAAAACACTCACCCCCACTGTACCTCGTGCACGTTAATCTTGTAATTTTGGGTCATTGTGGTTCATTACTTAAAGTAGCGACCAGTCGTTTTTAATCCCAAATTAATCAGTTAATCCCAGTCCAGTGTCAGGCTGTTGTTAACACTGTGTGAGACTGCCGTCTGCACCTCTCCTCTTGACCCTCGCCACTTCCTTCCTCTATGCTCCTAACCCCCCCACCCCCCACCCCCGCCTTCTTCCCTCTTATTGTGTCTAAACCCTTCATCAGTGTTGTGGAACTCAACTGGCCTTTCTAAGAAATTCAGGGGCATCCGGCCTTGAGGCAGAGAATGGCATCCAGTTATATCAGCCCAAATGTTGAAAACATGAATTTGATTTCACACGCTGTAAAGCAGTGGATAAGCTAATGTACTGGAGCTGAATATACTGTTGAGTTTATAAATAACACACATTCAGTAGCCTTGAAACCAAGTGGACGGATTTTGTTAAGAAATTTCACTAATTTTATTTTTAGTCTCTTTTGATGCAATTGTTAATAGACATCAGTGTAAGTGTCCTACCTCTGGTGTGAATATGTGCTCATGTGTGTGAGGGTGGGGTGGGTGGGTGGCTGTGCGTGACTAGAACAGGACAAAGCTGGCTGCCTTGAGGGGGAATAAGGGGAACCTTCCATGCCCCCGATGCACAGAGCGATATGAATCTTAACCGTTGTGACGGAGAAAGATGGAGAGGGAGAGAGAAGCATGGATCGGCTGCAAGGGAGGGAGAGGGAAGGGGCCAGTTTAGACTCCTGGGATTCCAAAGCAGTGACCGTGAAAGTGCTTAGATAAACAGAGAGAAAGACGGAGTGGGGGGGTGGGGGCGAAGTGGGCGAAATAGTGGTGGAAGAAGCAATGGAGGGAGGAGAGGACGAGAAGGTGTAGGCACATGCTGACAGGGGAAGGAAATGAGACCTGCTGAAGATGGGGTGAAAGAAAGCAGATGGGAGTGAAACGGAGTATAGAAGTTTTTAAATAAGTTCACCAGGAGTCAGAGGGACTGAAAGGGGCCAGCTTACTCTATTTACTCCTTAACTCTTCTGCCTCTCCAGTCTTTTACTCTCCATCTTCTCCTTCCCTCTGTTTAAATAATTCAGGCCTGTTGGCTGTATTAGGGCAGGTTTCTTTGACATGTCTTAACTGTGTGTGTGTGTGTGTCTGACTGACTGACTGACTCCCGCCCTCCAACTGGCCATTCCTCCGCTAACAACCACCAAGTAATCAGACACAGAGGGAAAGCGAGAGGGAATGCACACCTGGGATGAATAGTCTATCCTGCCTATCCAGCATTGACCTCCACATCACAGAGAGAGACAAAAACGGGGTGCAAGAATGGGAAAGAAAGAGTGTCTACGGCATCAGAAGTGTGACCCACTTAGCAAATGATGGATTCTCAAAGCCAAGTCTGATTTATTGGCTGAGTGTATTTGCTTTGCGAGCGCCCTTTTCACTGTAGTGAAGATTGTATGTGAGTAAATGTGTGAGTCTATATGTGTGTGTGTGTGTGTTGTTTTTGTTTTTTTTAAAGGGTGTTGCTCGCATGTCCTCCTTAACCCACTTACACAGGTGGGCCTTGCTGAAAGACCTGAGACACAGATAAGTGTAGTTAAGTATAGTTAATATAATAGATGAGGGTGGAGAGCATATACTGCTACGACGAGTGAAAAAAAGTGGTAAGATCATAAAATAACTTTTTAAAGAAATCAAGAGCAAAACTATAAAGTGTTGTTATTACAAGCTTTTTATAATGTGATGTGAAAGATGACACCAACGGGAAAAGGCACTTTACTGATGTATTATAATTACAAACGCCGCTACAAAGATGGGTCGCATTTGGTCGAATGCCAATTAGCAGCATTTGCTGTCTATAAAAGAAGTCTGGCAAACAGCACTTTAGTAAGAGTGTTTAAAGCAACTGACAGCTCCAAAGCGGTGAAATAATCTTTGCCCAACATTGTAAAAATTGATTTGAAAAGGAAACAAAAACTCTAAATTCATGACAACATAGAGATGAAGACAGACAGACAAGCTGCACTGAAAAGAGGAGCAGAGATGACAAGTTGAAACTAACCAACTCAGGGTTCCAACTAACAGTTATTTTAATTATAAATGTATCTGCTTATCTTATAGTGTATGTGTAATGTGTAAAATGTCAGAAAAAGTGTGAAACTTCCAGGAGCCCAAGGTGACCTCTTTAAACTGCTTATTTTATTTGAATAACAGCCTAAATCCCAAAGATATTCAATGTATAATGATATGAAACACAGAAAAGCTGCAAATCTTCACATTTGAAAAGCTGTAACCAGAGAATTTTTGGCATTTTTGCTTAAAAAAGAAAAACAGCCATACACCACCTGCCCCATTGGCATGAGCCCAAAATGACCAACCTGTCTGTAAGTGGTATTTACTTCAAAGTTAACATTAATTTGTCTACACCCTCTATTTAGCTGGACTTACATGTATCTGCTCTCGCACTGTGTGCAAAGCTGAAGGGGCCCAAACAGTAAAGTTAGTACATAAACACGAGACTAATGATGTTGACACAGTGGATCAGCCCAGCTGCCACTTTGTAGCAATAAACTTTGATAGATTTCACAAATAGTTTGAATCATGGCTTTTTGTGTCCACCCATCATAGCTGTCGCTGTCTTCCTCCCCGCTCCGTCCGTCCTGTCAGTGTCTGAGCTGTGAGGTACTGTAGCTATATTCAGGTTTATGTATCCGAGCCTGGCACCTGTACAAATCAGCCCTGTATTTACACTGCAGCTCCATTTAGACTGCAGAAACATGGAGAGCACTCATTACTCTGAGGTTTAGGCTGTCCGACGGAGAGATGCAGGGGGAAAAAAAGACGGATGGAGCGAAGGATGGATGGGTGGGGCATTGGCTTGGCTCCAATCCCAGCTCTGGATTGGTTGTTGTCCTGGCAACGGCACGTCTGACCTTATTTACCCCCCTCGCACGCCCCTCGCCGTACGCGCACTCCACTCTCGCCATGCACATCTCCTTTGCCACGCACTTTCCCCTTCACTCTTCTCTGCGTGAGGGCTGAAACTCTTCTTCTTGTGCCCTTTTTTTCCTCACACTCCTCTTACAAGTGTGGCCACCTCCGCGCAGAGCAGGTGAGAGAGAGTCAAGTCGGGCAACGCTTTTAGCTGCTGCCGTGCTGGTGGGCACAGTGAGGCAACATTTTGGCATGCAGTGTTTTTTGGTCGAACAGCAAAAATATAAACGAGCCATAGACTGCGAGACTGCAGTCTTGTCCATTTATATTGCGGACAGTAATTTCATACCTCCCAGAAAAAGTCACTGGAAAGCTTATTTTAGGATCAGACTAGACCACACATGGAGAGCGGTGCCTATGCATGACAGAGCTCTGCCACAAAGGGGGATGATGGTTTCTGCAGACCTGCAGCCGTATCAAAATGGTTCCGATGGATTGGTTTCCATACTGATGGGTCCTGTGGGCCCGAATCATGCAATTTTCCTCAGCTCTTGACGGCCGTAGCTATACATCCTGTTGTGCTGCTGAGTCCCACAGAATGGACGCACATACACACACAGAGGAGGACCTATGCCATAACAGGCAGAAAATAGGGTCTGTCTTTACCTGAGGCTGAGAATCCTTTAGGGCCTGAAGCAGCAGGTGTGTTTGTTTGTGTGTATATCGGAGTGTTTTATCTGTGTCTGTAAATTGATAGGGAATGTGGGTCCACGAGGCAGCCTGCTGATCCACACAGTTTGAATGCCTCTGTGCCTTCTGGTCATTCAGTGGAGCCTGCAGGGCAAGAAAGGTGCAGCCAATTACTTCATTTAGGTGAAACACATACACCCACATCCATTTTCGCCGACGCTTATGCACCAAATTCATATCGATATATGATGCTTTGCAGTGTGTGTGTGCACTTGTGCTCATATCCTTCTACCCTTGTGGGGACAGAAGCATTGGGTTTTTGTCTGGTGGCACAGGGCTTCCCCCAGGAAACTGTTTAGCGGAGGTGGTAAGCCACCCAGATCCTAATGCATATTAATACACTGTGTGGACTCAGAACTTGCATGTAAAGAAAAAACACGGACCCAAGTGGATGGAGATGGAAGAAAAAAGAAGCAGGAAACTTCACATACCATCCACATTCGGAGATTAGGAGTCATAGAAAAGAAAGCAAAAGGTCTGGTGTAGAGGAGAGATACACTTCCTGCTGACCTTGAAGGAAGCGCACACACACACTCCCACACACGCACTCACATAGGCATACCAAACAGGAAAGAGTAGATAAGAGCACAGCTTGTTCCCCTTAAGTCCCTCTTTCCTCTCTGTGAGGAGCAGTTGATCACCGTCTTTGACCACAGTTTGATGACACAGAGAATCGAAAAAGGTGGGGTCTGCAGAGTCTTGAGGGTGTGAGGTTGGAGGGGGTTGGTAAAGGGATTTTTCGGACAGCTGGGCAGACGGGGTGGCGGGGGGGCCCCAGATGGTCAGAGGTGGGGGGTGAAGTCCTTGTTTGTGCGCGTTGAGGGGAGTAAGCACCAGGTTAGACACAACACTGGTGTTTGGGCTCTGGACACAGCATGGCTTTGTGTGGGCGTGCAGAGGGGGGCACAGCCAATAGAGGGGAGGTGAGGGAGGGGGGGTTGTCCTGATTCTGCTAACGTTTTATATCCACACAGAGAAAGATCGAGTAGGAGAGAGGAAATGGGGAACAAAAAGGTTTGAGCCATGCAGATTCTTGGAAACGGGCGCAGTATCGAGCAGATGAAGTCTCTCTCTTTCCCCTCTCATTCTCTGACTCATGGGTGTAGCTCTACAGTTGATTCCTTTTCTTTCTTCTTCTGAAGATAGGATAGCCTGTGGAGCAGGAGGTCACTGAAGCTTTGGAGACCTTAAGGAAAGAATGTTCTCCCTCTGTAGTACTGCCTTGTTCCCTCTTTCCTCCTGGACAGTCTTTGGGCTCTTTTTTGTCATAAACTTCTCTCATACTTTCCATCAATTATTCCCCACAGTATAATGCTGTTTTTCCCATGAAAGGCTTTTATTCACCTGCCCAACATCACACTTTTTTTTTCTGTTTAGGTGTGCTCGCGCGAGATTTTTTTTCTTCAGTCCCTCTCTTGTCAGACCTGTGTGGTTTGCACAAAATCTTTGCGGTTTAGTTACCGGATGTCACCAGAAAGTGGCTCAGAAGAAATCATTAGTATGTCTCCACAAAACAGGTGGGACTGGAAGGTCTGCAACATAGTGAGCTAGCACTAAGTTGCTAACGGACAAATGTCTCTTGTCTTGTAAGAGACATGTTTGTACCTCACAACTGACTGCAAACTATGCATGGAAGAGTTTATACAGAGTGTTCGTGGTGCGACAAAGCTGATATGACTTTGGTTTTATTTACCCTTAAAGGTTAGCAGTTAGCAGTTTGCAGCTGGTCAGCAGCGAACATTTTTGTGTCAAAGTTCACCAGAGTTAAACTCAATGTGAAAGCTCTGTACCAATTTAATTTAAATCCACTGATCGCAGCTATCCATTTCAGTGAAGTGGTTTCGGTCTTAAAATTGATTGCAAATGACAAGAGAAAAAAATGCTGGTGTGACTGGGCCGTTATGATGACTAGTTGGATTAACCAAACACAACTGTGACACCCAGAATACTAAGGCAATCAGTATGTCAAAGTTGACATTCAGTGAGATTAATGACTCACCTGACATGTATTAAACCCCACCTATCTGTTACACCAAAAAAAAAAAAACCTGAAATAAACAATACCATTTCACAAAGTCATCCTCCCAGAGAGCACCAAAGATCCTCCCATATCGGCAGCAGTGTTACTACAGCAGCCACCGTAGAGGCTGAAGCTGTGTCATGCTATGCCCAGCCAAGGCACAGTGACCACAGCGCGCTGTGCCCAGTCAGCATAGTGACCACAGTTAGCGATCACCCTGCTGTGATTGACCACGGAAGAACTGAGGCTCCACCAAGCTATTCGGCCTCCCGTTGTCCCTACAAGGATCCAGCAGACATTTACTGTGGGCTGGTTAGCGTACCATCACAAGCATTAAAGTGTTTATTAAAACCACAGTATCTACAGTATACATTTTCAGAATTCATTCGGGATGCAGAGTACAGTGTAAGCATGTTATTAGCATTTTCATTGTTGTAGAATATTTTTATCCCCCATGTTTACGTGCAGTACTTGCATTAAGTGCCCCAGTGTATTCAGTATGCATAGTATGCAGCTGCTGTGCGTGATCGAGTATCTGTTCTGTATTCCTGAAGCCTGTTGTGGGATTGTTGCTCCTTTAATTATTCTCTCATATTAAAGGATCAAAGGTCTCTGCCACAGTCAACCCCCTGCATTTCATTATAAATGCACACATACTCATACACGCACATGTGTATATATGCTTCTGAGTGCACACACATTAACATGGACACACAGTGGGAGGACATCAGTTATGTTCAATTTTTGATTTTTGAATGTGATTTCCTGTTATTATAAAAAGGATAAATGTTATCCTTTTCAAGTTTCCCATTGAAGAACCCAGCGTGTTATTTTTGATTCGGCTCCTCTGTGAGATTTTTCTTTATCAACCAAGAGGTTGCACCAGTCCTCAGAAGGGTGTCACTGCTCACCCTCTGGCATGAGGCATAGAGTATGTTTTATTCTCCTGAAGTACTTTCATGTCTATGTGCGCGTGTGTATGCCTGGTGTGTGAACATGTGTTTTTGTGTGTATTCGCGCCCACATGTGCTTAACTGCACATGAGTGTGTGTGCGTTTCCGCGTCTTTGCCCTCTCCCCTCTGCTCCAACGCTGGACTAAACCAATCCTCTCCTCCACTTCCAGAGGGTTCTCCCGCTGATAGGCTGCTCCAGCGCTCTGTTCTTTGACACCCACAGCTCTTCGGCACTCCCATGATGCCCCTGTGCTGTCACTGCTCTGCTGCATGGTGGCTGGCAGGAGGGGAGGATGCTGAGTGTAATTAGGGCGTACCCAAGCCTACCAGGGCCAGAGAGAGGGGAAGGGAGGAAGGAAGGGGAAGAGGATAGAAAGAGGGCTGACAGTTTGACATCAGTAGAGCACACCGTCTCTGTAATTGCTGGCGTGCATATGGCGCAGGCCGAGGATGGAGGCTTGTGGGCGGAAGGGAGGGGGTAACGTAGGATAGAGAGGAGTCAGAAATAGGAGGGAGAGCAGGAGTTAGCTGCACCCTCTGAAGCAATAGATTGGGGGTGAGGGCATGTCATCCAAAGTGGGGAAAGACGAGGGAGGAGATCGAGGAGAGGAAGGGGGTGAGGAGGAATGCAAATTGGGGGGGTGGGCATGGGGAGGGGGGAAACAGGACTTGAGCAGCGCAGAAGAAGCTTGAGGTGAATGACATGTATAGCGGGGGTGCAGCATGTTGACACAGCATACGTCTATTATTACACACACATACACATACACGCGCACACCCGCACACACTTCCACAGATGGTGCACATCAGTAAACATTTCTCTGCCTCAGAGAAGCATCAGAAAGCACCACAGGTACTATGAAGAGTAAACGGGCTTCTGTGTGTGTGTGTGTGTGTGTGTGCGTGTGCTTACACTGGCTTATGCGCTTTGGTGTTCTCTTAACCAGACAATCGAGTGCCTTTGTTCGGCTGTAATTAGCGCTCACAGGTAATAGAGCTATCGGACGTGGCCACACACACACAGGCGCATTCACAGAAGGGATATTGATCAGGGGAGCGTGTGTGTGTCCTGAGCGAGGGATCCTGATCGATGGTGTCCTGTCCCTTTGATAGATCGCCAATTCTGCGCGTTAGCTATTGAGCAGGAAGCAGCTTTGGTGAGACCTACCTCCAGGGTCTCACCTGCATCCCCATGACGCACACACACACACACTTTCCTGCTTTTCTGCTCCATTATCTCACTCAGAAATATACACCGTTGCGGTTCAAAGTTAACAGAAAACGTGGATTTCTATTTCAGTTTTCTCTCTCCGACGGTGTCTTGTCATTTCTCCTCTCATTGCTCCATCCATCTTTGATACCCTCTGCAGATTTGCTGGACCATCTCAGTCTCCTGCTTCCTGTCATGTCTATCTGTTTCATTTCAGTTTTCGTCAGTTCTGCCTCCTCCTCCTCCTCCTCCTCCTCTCTGTACACTCATTCTTCCTCTCATTTACTCTTTTTGGTCTCTTCTCTGTCTGCCTACTTAACTTGAGACTACTCTGCCATCCACCACCATCCTCCCCTCCCCATTCCACGCTCTTTTTCCCTCCCATGTTCCCCTTCACTGACTCCCAGCACTCCCTTCCTCTCTCCTCCGCTCTGTCACCCCTCTATAAAGACTCCCACTGATGGACCTGAACCTTCTGCCCAAGCCACATTCTGGCCCTCGTTCTTTTCTCCTGCACTCCATGCGAAGAGGAGACCAATTAAAGTCCGTCTCCTCTCTTTCTTCCACTCCGTTGTTCTCCTCTCTGTGTGTCTGCACTCAGACTCTCTGGGGTCGCTAATTAAAACACTTTACTTTCTTTTCTCTTTACTCCACTTTTTTTTCACCTGTTCATCCAACTTTCCTCTTCTTTTGGCTTTCTTATTCATTTTTTTGTTCCACCTCTCTGCTCTAACCTGTCTCAACACCTCTCTTTTCATCAGTCTCCTTCTGCCTTCTTATGGGCCCCGTCTCATGTCACTCCATCACTCACATTCCTTCCCCCCATTTGTCACACATTCCTCTCCTCATTTACTGCCTCCTGCTTTGTCTTTTCACACTGTTATGATTCATGCAAAAGTCTTATGATTTCTTCATGTTAAATTTACCTCTCCTACTTTGTCCTACATCTACTTCCCTCAGTCTTCCCCTCCTCTTCCTCCATATTATTTTGTACGCGGGTAACTCTATGTACTGTATCTGACAGGAAGTCAGAATGCGCAGTCTAAAGGAGCATGCATTATGCAGCTCTTCTGTTCTAATGATGCTGTCTTGTCCAGAGTTGTTGTTATGCCTAAAGCCAGTCAACCTTGACTGAAGACGCAGCTGTGCATGCGCACGCACGTCCGCATACGTTTGTACACGCCCGTGTATATCTGTAGTGTGTAGTGGGAGAGTGGAAAGCAGAGGGAGTCAAGTCTATTTCACACTGAACTTCCCTCAGTGGTCTTAATTAGCATATGAAGAATTGTTGCTCTCTCTATCTGTCGCTCAACACTGCTCCCTTGCTGGTATGGAAGTAAAATGGAGTTGTATCATTGTGATATATCAAATCCTAAAACATTCTTTAAGGCCTGCACAACTTTACTTTATCACCCTGCGTAATTGTTATGTGTAATATTGATGAACTATCCATCTGCTGTAACTATCCACATTCCTCCAGGCACAAAGGAATTATGGGATACCTGTCATCTGTCTTCTTTCTGTCTTTCTCCTCTCTCTGTCTGTGTTTAATCACCACCTCTCTTTCCCCTTCAGTCATGTATTACTCTGTGTAATCATTACGTGAAATATTAATGTCGTTGTCGCTCCCATTCCTTCCAGGTTAACAGCAGGGGATCTGTCCGTCCAGGTGAATCTGAATGACTACCTGGACATTTACTGCCCGCACTACCCCAGCAAGGGGACGCTGGGCCCCGGGCAGCCGGAGACGCTGGCCCTCTACCTGGTGGGAGAGGCTTCTTTCCAGGGCTGCGTGGAGACCAGAGGGGCCATCAAGAGGTGGGAGTGTAACACCCCCCACGCTCCATTTGGACCGGTGCGCTTCTCTGAAAAGATCCAAAGGTTCACTCCCTTCTCGCTGGGGTTTGAGTTTCTGCCAGGTCGCCACTACTACTACAGCTGTGAGTAGAGGATGTGTGTGTTTCTGTGTGTGGGGGGGCATCATTTAGCTGGGGTGTTCAGGTGGTTTACACTTAAGATTGAAGTGGGTCATAGAGCAATACCTTTGGTGCTGATTCATTTAACCAAATATGCCAAACTTCTAAATGAATCAATTTTTTAAAATTATTTTTAATTAAAAAAAAGCCATACAAAAGCTTTATACAGTCTAAATATAATAAGGTGCTTGATTTTGTGGTTTAGTTCCTGGTTTTCTGGTTTAGGTTAGTTTTTGATACTTAGAGTAAACAGACTAGTTGGACACATTTTGGTCGGTTAGGACTGCAGATTACTTTGATTATTGATTATTCTGTAGACTATTTTCTGAAGGAATCAATCAGTTGTCTATGAAATATAAAAAAATTGTGAAAAATGTCCATCACAATCTCCTAAACCCAGATGACACCTTCATATTGTCCGTTTTGTCCAACAAATGGGTAAATACCCAAAGATTTTCAGGTTGCTATCACATAAGGCAAAGAAAAGCGGCATATCCTTGCAATGAAGAAGTTGGAACAAGGTGATGTTTGGAATTTTTGCTTGAAAAATGACTTCAAGCCCTTGAAAACTTGGGTTGAAATCTTCAGCATTTCACTGCAACATTAAATATTCAAGACACAATAAGCGAAAATCAAAGTTCAAGCTTTGACAGCTAAAATGACGTAACATCCTATCCTAAGGTAACCCTAACCCTGAAGTAAGACAATCTGCTTCATCAGGATTTATCATTGACAATGATTGTTAATTGATTATCAAAGTAGTTGCAGATTAACTGTCATTTCGACTGTGTAAAGCTTCAGCTCTACAGTCAACACTCAAAAAGTATTGATGTTCAATACCCAGCCCTGAACCAGTGCTGAGTATTGATGGCTAAATACATGGCTATGTGTGATAATATGCATGATCCCTCGCAACAAATATTCGCTTCAGGCTCCATACACTGTAAGCCAAGTAAAACAGCCCAAAAAGAGAAAGGATGTAAATATTTGATGTTTCAGTTCATCAGACTGTGCGTAGACACCTGTGTTGGAGGATGTGTGACCAGGCAGCACTACATTTTTAGAGGATGAAAAGGTTGAGAGCAGCTTTAGCCAATGTGTTCTTTATGAGGGTTTGAGTGTTGGCAAACTGCAGCTTATAGCATTAATGTTTCCCATAAATTCACGCTGAATGACATTAATTTGATGTTTTCTTAAACCTGTGGGCTGTTACACAATTTTAGATGGTTTCTCCTTTCCCCATAACACTGTCCTGTGCTCCTCTCCCCTCACTCATTTATTTCAAACCACTGGAGGGAGAAAAGGGAGGGAGAGAGACAGAAAATGGCTTAGTGGCTTTAAAAATCAGTTGAGTCTTT
>NTHP01000058.1:468914-485762 GCA_003416845.1 Oplegnathus fasciatus
ACCTCCTTGTCTCCCTCATTCTCCCACTCTCCATCTCTCTGTCCCAGTGTGAAATTCCCAGCGTTGATCTAATCCAGAGTGCGCCTGGAGTAATGTTAGTCTTCCAGTCCAGTGAGCTGCCCATTCCGGTTGGGAATGTTGCCCAGTCACTGTGGGAATCCCTGTACAGTTGTTGGTGTGTGTGTGTGTGTGTGTGTGTGTGAGAGAGCATTTCTACTTGTATGACCATTTTTCTGTCTGTTCACTTTTGTGCATTCCTGCATGGGTCCATGGTCCTTCGCATGTGCTTTCTGGTGGCCTAATTTGTATGTGTGCTTATGTCTGTGTGCTTATGCGTGTGTGTGTGTGTGCCCTCACTTGCGTGACTGAGACGTCTGTCCCAGTTCCCATCCCAGTGCTATCTGCAGGGGGCTTATCGTGCTGTCCCAGGCTCAACTAACACACACTTTGTCCGGGAAAACATGGTCACAAGGTTGTGCGTCTCTGCATGTGTGTCTGTGCGAGACCCATTCACTAAATTCCTACATGTCGCCTAACAAATACCTCCCCACCACGCCGCCTTGATTAAATTTGTGGCGCAAGGGAAAGAAAATATTAAAAACCGGAATAAAAGAGCCCCATCCGTCTCGAATGAATTCTTAAATGCCATCACTGTTCCGGCGCGAGACGGGGAGTAATTTGCTGCGTTATTACCAGAGTGAAGGCTGATGACTTTTTTTATATGTTAATTATCCTGCTGTCATTAATTAGAAATACCACAGATAGTTGTTCAGTGAGAAAATGCTAATGTAGTCTTAGCCTTCTGACAGTATTCCCTGATCAGCCTATCTGAGCCAGAAATAATCAAAATATTTGAAATCACCTGGATTATGCAGGCTGGGAGACGCACGCACACACACTTGACTTTACTATTAAAGCCCATCACTTCACACACAGACATCTACCTACAAAGATGCACATACTTCCATCTTCTGTTTCCTTCTCTCGTTTTTCTTCTCTCTCCCTCTCATCCTGTCCCTTAACCAAAACTAATCCCGACTAAATTTCAGGATCTCCCTCTCCCTGTCTTTCACACCCCCCTCCACTCCAACCTCCCGCTCTTTCTTTCTAGTCTTCTGTCATTCCTGAAGTGGCACTAATCCTCCCCTTCTCTCTGTCTCCTCAGCTCTCTCCTCCCTTCCTCATTTTTTATGATCTTTCGCTACTGGAGCAAAACTAATCTAGGCACCATCCATGGCAGTCTCTTACACTTCCTCCTCCCTGACTCCACCCCTCCCCACCCCACCTCCTCCACCTTCCCTCTGTCTCTCCTCTATCTCTTTGTTGTATCTCCATGTGTACGATACAGTTATTCGCCGACTCCCCTCTCCCTGTTCCTCCGCTCCGCTCCATCTTTGTCGAGCGCATGCTGTGCGGCGAGTGCGTTGGGATGAGAATATATGAGGCCGGAGAGAGAAGAGCGAATGAGATGGATGAGAGAGGGGGTGAAGGAGAGTTGGAGGGTCTCTCTCTCTCTCTCTTTGACTGTCCATTAGTGGCGGTTTACCACAGCTGTTGTTGTGTTGTTCCCTGTGGTAACACCTCACATACTCTCTGGTTCCTTCCTGCTCAGGTTGCCTTTTATCTGACAGGTAGCATGGCAGCAGGGCACACCGTGCCTGTGTACTCAATGAGTGTGTGTGTGTGTGTGGGGCCCTCAGTGATGGCAGCCTCTTGTCCTTCAACTGCATCTCGTCTCTTATCTAAACTTCAAACCGTGCACCTCCCTTCCTTCTTCTCTCCCCAAACTTTTTTTTTTTCCAGAAAGCAGCCCATGTGATTAAACGGTAGCTCCATGTGGGGATGCCCTATTGTGGGTGTTTGAATTAATTATCAGCGAGCACACACACACACACCTGCCTCACACTGGTCTGAAGGACAGAGTGGTGACAGTGAGAGGGTCCGTCAGGTATGCTGTCATTGCTCCAAGGTCAGCTACCACTCGTCAGTCCCTCGGTCTCCTCTCCAGTGTGTGAATGTGTGTGTTTATCGCCTTAATTTAACCCAAGAACACAACAAACCAGGCAGGACAGATTCAGTGACGCAGGAAGCGCCTAATGACATCCCGTGTGTGTGTGTGTGTTATGTTACCTGTTTCCCCATCCTGGTTGTTGCTTGGAGCATTGTACAGCATGTGTTGGCTTTTTAGGTTTTGGTTATGTTTTTTCGGCGCAGCGGCGTGATGTTTATTTGAACACAACGCTGTCACGAACTGCGCCAGAGAGAGGGGCTTTGCTGAAAGGTGCTTGAGCCTGTGTTGCATCAGAAAACAAGGCTCCGAATCGACATCAGCAGACTGGTGTCATGTGAAATCTCCGGCGCCCTGCAGCCCTAGATTGCATCTTTCACCGGCTCGCTTCGCCTCTCGCTCCATACTCACCTTTTTTTCTTTTTTTTTTTCTGCTGCAACTTCTCCCTAAAACTCCTCCCGTTGTGTTTATCTCTCTTGTCCTCCTTGTCGCTCTGCCTCTCCGCCTTTCTCTTTTTCAGCCGTCCTACTGTGAGAAACCATTATAGACCAACTTCCTCTCTCTCTAATTGATTCCCTTTCTCTCTCCGTCTCTCTTCCCTTTTTTCTGTCATTCTCCCGCTGTGAGCAGTCCATTGCATTCATTTCAGTTTGCAGAGCTTCACCATTTTCCCCAGTTTCTTTCTCTTTTTTTCCTGCTATTTTTTGGGGGGAGTTGAAATTTCTTACATCGCTGCTCTCCTTTACCCCCTCCACTCTCTCCCAAATACCTTTGTACCCTCTGAACCCGATACACACAAGGACAAAACTCGAACACAGGCATACACACACACCGCTTGCCCAACCGAGCTCTCTCGGATCCCGAACTCGACACTTGAAATTTGACTTTAACCACTTTCGGCGATTCGCGTTTTTCGTTCGCCGATTTTTTCCTTTCGCAAAATTTTTGCTTCACTTTTTAATTTTTGGTAAAGTGCTAACAGTCATGGCTGGTTAGCATTAGCTCCTGCGTGTGTAAAATGGCGGCATGAGAGGAGAGGTGGGATGGTGGAACAGTGTCTGTCTCTGCAGTGGGGCGTTCTGCCGACTGGAGGCACACACACATACACTGGCATGCACACACACACACACTCACACATTTAGGCACGGTTGTGCATGTACAGTTACACGTGCTGCATGTTTCTGACTGCAGTGCAGAGACGGCACTGTTCTCGCAGTCACACCACCGCGGACGCCATTTTGTGGTGGAGCTCACCATGACCAAAGTTATGATGTTGACACAAACTAGTGCCCTCGGTGTTCGGTTTTTGCACAGATGATGTGATCAAAGCCAGATCAAAACACACATATCACACACAGCCGGGTAAACACAAGGCATTTAGCATGAGCACATTTTAGTTTCGAAGTGCGGCGTGGCGTTACACACACACTAATTGATACTGTTGAGTAAAGTGTTTTTTCCTCTCCCCAAGTAAATTAGAAGTCTGATTTAAAACATATTTGTATTTGTCCTAATTCTTTTTTTATAACTACGTTTGCCGCATCCAAAATGTCCACAATAAAAAAACATACTAAAGTCAAGAAGTTAAAGTGATATAACCAGGTTTTTTTGTTTTTGTTTTTTATTTTTTTTAATCATTTTGTAAGTTTTGATAATTGATTTAAAATGCTCTATTGATAAAATTATACACTTTTTATGCATCTGTTTTATCAACACAAATTAAACTTGAAAGGACAGCTAATGAATAAATATTATTTGGTCATTAAATTATATTAAAACATGGTTTGTTGGCAGAAAAGCAACATTTTTCAATTAAAAATGAACACGACATGAATTTTTTTGTTCTGTTTTGTGCAAGTACGTCAGCACTATTTAAAGCACAAAATGTTTGAGTATTGTTCTTTTCTGTTTGCTTTGATTTTTTCCCCTACAAACACAATTACAGCCGCATACACACACACATATGCACACACACCAGCTCAGTGAGAGGCTCAGACCCAGCATGCTATTTAATGCTTCGTTAACCCCTAGATGGTCGTTAGTCGTAGAGAACCTGGGAGTAATTTGGTGGCTCATGTCTGTCGGAGCGACATGTTGCTGCAGAGACCTGTAAGTACAAGATGGATGTAACAGACAAACACAGTGTTTCTCTGCTAAGCCCTCATTTAATAAATCCTTTCTCCCTCTGTGTGACTCTACAGCAGATGAGCTCGGAGTGTCCCATTTCCTCTCTCATAATCTCAGTCAATCATTGTGGGATGTGGATAGGTGGTAGTTTTCCTGGAGACATCAATACACACTTTGTCTTCACGTGTGTGTGTGTGTGTGTGTGTGTGTTTGTGCATGCTCGTGTGTTTGTGTGAATCTTTGGGGTTGCAGTGTCAGAGGTGGGTTCAAGGCCGTGGATCGATTTAATAACAGCTGCAATTGTGCAGCCTCATCCCTGTTTCCTGACCCTTCTGTCCTCTCTCGCTGATGTTACACGGCGGCTCCCTTTTCGGAGAGGTTTTAACCGTTTCCGCTTTTTAGTCTCACTACCTGTATTTTTTTTTTTGTCCTTTTCCTCTTCACCAGCTCTCCCACCCCTCCCTATCCCTTCATCCTACCATCCCTCCATCCTTCCCTCCATTATTTCCTTTTAGTCCGCCCCCTGCTGAGAAAGTGACGCCCAGACACAAACACCCCCCTATCCCGTCCTTTTCTCTCCCTCCCTTTTCTCTCTGTCTGACCTTGTTTCAATCTTTCCAACCTTCTTTTTTTCACCGTACTTTCTCACTCGGGTCTCCACCGCTCTTCCTTTCATCTTGTGTCCACTTCTTGGTTTCGCTCTGTCATTTTGAATTTCTTGTGTTTTTTCCCCCTTCTTTTTCATTTCCTGTATCCCCTCTGTATAATCTCGATCATTCTTACCCCTCCTAATTTACATAACACTATCTTTTCCTGTTGCCATGCTTCTCAAGCTCTTTTTTTATCCGACCTTTAAGAGAATTTGCATAGGGGACATATTTAGGGTTGCACAGCCAGTCAGTACTCATTTTTCATGGCGTTAGGCTTTGAGTAATGGTAAATACCTTCCCCTGTTCATTTGTCTGTTTCTTGCTTCTTTTGTTCCACAAAGCAGCAGCTTTATTGAGAAAGTTAAGCATGAAAAAATGACTAATCAGCAACTTGTTTCTTCGCCTCAACTTTATCTAAATCTTCTCTCCCCTCTCTCTCTTCTCCTCTCCTATTACAGCATCAAAGGGTTCGAAACAAATACAAGGTGAGATGCAATTTTTTCTCAAGCTTAGCATTTTTATGATGCGTCTGTATGTTTACATGCTGTATGTACAATTGCATCATATTTCCATGTCTTTTTGTCTGTCTGTCTCTCAAGTTCAAACGTGGTTTATTTGCATGAATCAGTTCTAGCCGTGGAACATTATCAGTATGAAAACATGGAAATGGGAACATACGTGAAAACAATTCTGATTAATCAGTAATCAGGAATTAGTCAAATGGAAAATACTCTACATGGCCAAAAGTATGTGGACACCCAAATGTTACACCTATAGTTGAAACTCAAATTCCAAAACGATGGCCATTAATGTGCGGCAATGACAGCCTTCACTCCTCTGGGAAGTTTTTTCACAAGATTTTGGAACCCGGCTGCAGGGATTTGCTCCAATTCAGCCACAAAAGCATTCATGATATAGGGCAATAAGGCCTCGCAGTCTGCGTTCCAGTTCATCCCAAAGGTGCTCGATGGGGTTGAAGTCAGGACAAGTTCTTCTATGGCTACGCCCAAAACTCAGAAACCAAGGACGTTCCACAAACTGTTGTCACAAAGTATATCTTATAGTGTCGTACATAATATTTCATTCATAAAACTTCCCTCTCTCTCTCTCTCTCAGTAACTGCACCTGGAAGTAGCGTTTGCTCACCGAGGAAGGCTTCTCCTCCACTCCTGCTCGTCCTCGTCCTCCTCTTGCTGACTACCTGACTTCTTCGTCCGTCCTCGCCGCTGACCTCGCACCTGTCCTCCGCGGGATCGGGAGATATTACTCAGACGTTCAAGTACACAATGCAATCTACGCTCAGACAGCGAATGACACAATGCAATCTATGCTAAGCTATCGCAAATGACACACATTACCTTGTGGCTGTTTACCTGTGAAATTCCAGAAAGAATCGGGTGTCTTTCTCTAAAACGTGGGCCACAGTGACTCAGGGACTGACACGCCGAATGACAGTGATTCATTTCTTGTTATTTTCCTCTCCCACCTGTTGTGTAAGGAGTAGCGCAGAATATTACACATAGAGCTCGGACTAGTCATAAGACTCATATCCCACTCTGGTGCCAGAAGAACAATGAGTCTGTCAGGACAAAGTTTTCTCTCTTTCTCATCTCTGTTTCTCATTTTCTACATATTGTGTTGGATCTACTTCTTTTTGAGACCTGCCTCCAGTTAAAAAGTGGCCAAATAAACACATACTACTGTACTGAGTGGCTCAGGTTGGAGGTCAGTCAGATAGCTGTCTTTACATGGGCAGACATAAAGGACTGACAAATGTTTAACTGCCTTATTTGCATCTGAGTGAGATAAACATGTTAAACTTTTGTAACTAATTAGATTTTGGCGTTTTAGGAGGAAATGGGGAATATTCTGGAATAGTCAGGCAGGGCTGCTGCGCCCCCTACTGGGATTAAACTGGTTTAACTGGAGTTGGACTGGGTTGGCCATAAACTCAGAAGCTGGACACTAGATTCTGGCGCTGTATGGTAATAACAGGACCTGGGACAGAGTTTTTCCTCCCTGATTGGAGCCCCTGTTGTTCTGCCTCCCCCTCTCCTCTCTCTGCTTCAGAATGAAGCACAGAGCAGAGGGGTTTATGGGTAAATGGAGAGCATCAGCTCGTCTCGCTCCACTGTACACACTGCGGACCACTGAGGAGGCTGATTGGTTGATGCTCCTGTGGACCAACCAGTTGTGCAGATATGCACACAAGCTTTTTGTTCTTTTTGTCGTTTGTTTATTTTTTTTATGCAGGAGTCTCGATTTTAGGTTTTACGGTATAGTTAATATATTCTGCAAATTGAGATATGTTATCTGCATAATTCAATGTTTTAGTGAGAACAGATCTCTCATATTTAAGTGCAAATCCTTTTTTTATTTTTTTTTTATATTCTGCGTATACATGTATTTACTGGTATATTTTCAATATGCTCTGCGGCAATGTAGTTTCACAAGTTAAATGATTTGATGGTGGAATTAATTTCATTTTTTGCCAAATTGTTTTGGTTAAGAAAATCACTCTGATTGGCTGTCATTGATTAAGAAAAAAATATCATAATGAATTAACAGCTGATTTTCTAAATTAAAATTAGAGATAATATAGGTGTGTATTTTTCATTGAAATTAAATAAAGTTTATATATTTATAAAGTTACATAATTATTTCCCCACAATATATGAGTGACTTTAGCTCAGAAAATCTATCGGTTAATAGCACAATTTATTCTATCTTTAAAAAACTACATTGTTAGCGCTTAATATATTTTTTCTCAAAATATTTGGGTGTCAAGCTGTAAATCACACCAGTCATGCAATTTGGGTTGTTTTTTTATGTTATTTTCCTAAATGGGTAATAAAACTGATGTTTGAACATTTGTTAAATAATTTCAGTGACGTAGAATTTTACAATCATGTACAACTAGGAATTTGTTTTTTTATTTCTCTCTATGTGTGTGTGTGTGTAACGTGTTCCGCTTTCACATTTTAGTGAAGAATGTAGCTTCTTCTGTGAAGAGCCAACTGCAATCTGAGCCTTTTTTACGTGGCAAGACAACAAAATAAATATGATTGCATTTAAACGCTTGGAGTGGATCCTCATTTAACTTTTGAAAGTATTGATATTTTATGTAACCGCAGGTCTCGGTGACACCACACAGATATGTGCGCAACTTTATTTGCGGAACACACACATCCAGTGTAATACACAGGAGTATGGAGATAAGGAGACTTCAGGGACTTTAAATGACCTTGTGGTGTAAGAGGCCACTGTAATGTGAGTAACCTAGTTGAATATTGAGCTGAGTTTTTATCTATGGGCAGCCAAAGTCTGATAAGACTCAGATACCCAATAGACTCCCGGTATTAATAGACCCTGAAGCGTCATTGCCAATACATCGACCTTAAAGTAGTAACTCTATTTATTTTCAGTAAACACGGAGCTGAGGATGAATACAGAGCAAGAGGAGATGTTTTTTGTTTTAAATATAGAAGTGTACATCCAAATAGGCTGTAAATGCATTTCCATTTATGTAGGCTGTAATGTAGAGCCTCTTGTGAAGCCAGAAAGGCAATTTCCTGGATAATAGGGCTAATGCTCCTATTTCATGGTTTATGATCTCCTCTGATGACATGTTTGTCACTGTTGAGGCATGTTATGAACTGCCTCTGATTTTGACCTTCACGTAGAAATTTCCAAAGCCTGTGTTTTCATTCTTTTTCCATTGTGAATGATGAAGTAAGCACACTAAAATCAGCAGAAAGTGGGGGATACTTTTAGACCGGTGTAAAAGGAAAAGGACTTGAAAAGCAGCAGCAGTAAAGCGAGCCTGTGCCACTTCCATTTTAGCTGTGTAAAAACTGTATGGCTGTTTATTCCAGCAAGAGCATGCACAAACCAAAGCTTTTATGGAATAGTGTGATATCGGGTTTTTTTTTTTTTAACATATGTTTTATCTCTGAGTCCAGACAGGAAATGCTTGAACAATCATACCAAACATTTCTGGTATTTTCAGAATTTCTTTGTACTTGAAAATGTTTTGAACAAGTCTGCTGTGTGTCAAAGCACTAAAGCTGGAACTGAACTCGCCCTCCAAAACAAACTTCATAATTATGGACAGATGTTGCCATATTATATAAATTTAGAAGATCATGAAAATCCCACGTCAAAGCTTCCCCCCGAGGCTTTCTGGGACGACCGTGATCATAAACAATTTCTGGGAGGACAAATTTAGTTTTTAACTATCTGTCTGACTGAAAATAAAATCCTCATTGCGTTTCCATATTGCAGCTCTCCTTTTCAACAAATGACACTGTAATTACACTGCATCACATTTCAACACAGCAGGTTCTGTTGCCACAAGTTGGCCTATATCTAATTGGACTTCGGCTGAATATTTAAGGCTCGGATTGCCGGTGTTGATTACATCTTCCGAAATACAAAACTCTGGCTATTAATAGAAGCAAACAATGCTTATACAGTTATATTGTAATTACTTGAATAAAGATGTATTTTTAAAGGATACACTCACAACCCAACATAGCCATCTTTTAAGAATTCTAAAAAAATATTATTAAATTCTTGAATGCATTTTAATGGAAAAAATTGAACCTGCTGAAAGAAATTCAGACGTATTTTATCTGTGAATAGTGAATCAAATCCAGTGTCATTTTAAAACATTGCAGGGTAACACGTTTCTCCTTTCTTTTTAGTGTTCAGTAGAGAGAAGATGTCTCGGACATGTGCTTCTTAAGCCTTACCTTGAATTTTGGAAGGATGTTTTTCACAGTTAAGAGTTCCTCAGCGTGTAATCAACACCTTGATCAGTAGCGACTTTCTTGTTGTGAATCCTGACCCGTGTATATTTCACATATTTCAGAGTGAAGGTGAACTGAGGTGAGGTGAGAGGGCGTCCCTGCTGCAGGAAGTGTCCTCCTGAAAACTTTGAAAAAATAAATTCCTCAAGATCGCGAGGTCCTTGAGAAAAATTGTGTGTCAACATTTTGAATTCACTTGTTGGCTTTTTTATTTTTATTTTATTGAAGCACAACGTCCATAAAAAATAAGCACTTCATCTCCTCTTGCCCGTGAAGTGATAGAAGGTCAAGCTGGCTTTCTTTGGGCTTTCTGTCCTTCAAAGGCTTCATCAGGTACATTTTACCAAAAACTTGAAAGGACTGTGAAATTGTACCTTGAATATATTATTCTAGACAAGCTTCATCTTATTAATATGCTGTATTTATTCTAATGGAGTTATTACAGAGACTGTTTACTACTTTTGCAGTTGTGTTTTGACTGTTTTCACCAAGATGGGGCTATAAATGTTATTGATGGGCAGAGCCAGTTAGAGATTTCAAAGCAGCCAAAATTTAAGCTCCACTGATCCTTCCAGCTCACTAATCTGTAGTTGTCATTTCTGCCCATAACTGCCCACATCTGCCTACTTCCAAAAACCTTTTTGCGTCAGCGAATGGGACTCAATCACAGTTTGAATCTCCTGACCTCTCAATCACACAGCTCTGGACAAAAAACATTGCATCTTCTAGCGTGAAGAAGCAGAAGCAGGAACAGGAAAAGTGTTTTTTTCTGTTGGGTGCCATCATTCCCAGATGTCACGAGTGTTATTTACTCCTCAAGGTAACATCTCTGCTGCGTGTGCAGTATTATGTAGTCCTGCAAAAGAGCTCTCAGCAATATCAAGATCAAGGACTATATGTTAAGTCTTCGCCAATCAGCAGAACATCACTTGACATCTCTTGCACATATTGCGTCTACTTTTTCAATCCTTTATAATCAGATACAGTATATATTTCCCAGGGTGAATATCTGACCCTTCATGCAGTGGAGAATAAAAGACTGGCTTAAGATGCTAAATCTGTGGAGTGGGTTATAACAAGCAGACCCTCTACTTAAATGCCTTAAGATTCTTCAGAATAAGAAGAATATCCCCTCCTTATTTATTCTGGGAGGTTTCACTTCACTTGTTTTCTCTGTGACACATTTAGGAGTATTTCCAATGGCCCTACAGCTGATTAATAGTCATACCACAACTTTGTATAATAGAGAATTCAAGTATGTTCGTAGAACCATAATGGAGGCTTGCACAGCTATTGCACAGATGCGGAAACCCTAAAGCTTTAAAGCTGCAGTAAGGTAATTATAGAATTATTAAGTAATTATGACAGTAAATTCTTGCTAGTTTTAAAGTTTGAGTAATGACACTAGACAGCCCAAAACTTACCCCCCAAAAATCACATATTTTAAATCATTTATCAAATTGCAGATTCAAAATGTCACCTAAAATCCACTGACAAGAAGATCATTTGGAATAGATGAGTCTATTGAAATAACACATTTGCATTTACACATTCATTACTGAAGATGCCACATCACACCCAGCTTTGGAGAAATCAGGGTTTCTTTTAACGCTATTTGATTTTTTTTTTTATTATACGGTGTGTATTAATATGAAGTTATTAATGCATCATTTACAACAAGAGTTCTGTTAGAAGCAAAAACACCCAACTCAAACCAGGTTTCATGTGTTGCTCAATGTGCGAGACTTAAGGTTGCGAAAGCCTCTCAGGATTATCACTGAATATTTTTGTCACCTTGATGAATCGGTGTGCTATTTAATTTCCAGGTTCTGAATAATAGTCAGGGCTTTTATCTCCTTTTCGGGTGTAAGCAGAGTTTGTTTGTTCTAAACTATCTGCGTCTGCTTGACGTATACTCTCATTCACATCCTTTACACGTGTCAGGTAGCCAATAACAGTGTAATTATTTCTGCTGTATGCTCACAAAGCAGGTACTTCCAGTGTGTCACACAAACTGTGATGAATGTGGATGGACCAGATTATGACGAAGGAGGAAAGAAAAACAGACATTAGCCGCTTTGGTGTTGAGCTCAAGCAAGAGCACTAACATGCTATCTTTTTTTTGTCTTTTGTGTGTTCTCATTCACATCCACAAATTTCACATTTCATACATAAAAGCAACCAAAGGACACCCTGAAAAACATTGCAAGTACTAACTTTTAATACTATAAAGATGAACAAGATGTCATCTGAAAGAGGTAAACATGAATACCATTTCCATGCCTGATTTTGGATGTTTATATTGATTTATACATAAAATTGGCCTCCGAAAAGTCAAGGCAGGACTTCCTGAATGCTTAAAATCCACTCCTAATCTTTAAAAACAGGAATCAGTTGACATTGGCTGGGCCTTTCTAGTGTTAAACATCTCTCATCTTTCTAACACCCTGCACCATGTTTAAGTTATGGCTGTTGAGTGCAAATGAGCTCCAGTTGAGTTGAGCTGAGCTGATTTTTTCTCATCAGTTTTCAGCATGCTGGTTGAAGCTTCACAGACCCTAGACCCTTTATATTAAAGCTAGCCCGCTGCGTGAAAGGCATCTCTGAATGCATCCCATGTGTGCGGCTACGAGCGGGGGGTCTTGGTTCTGTGTACCGGACTGCGAGCTGTGACAAACTTAGGATTATGAGACCGGCTTTTATTTGAACACACCAGAACCAGACACAAACGAGCTAAGTCAGTCACACTTCACATGGCAGCAAGCAAAGCAGCCTCCCTCCTCGTGCTCCCTCCCACTTTCTCCCTTCCTTTCTTTCTCCCTTACTTTCATCCACTTTTAATGTGTGACACTTTGATACTGAACATCCTATTTCCCGTGTTCTGGTCGATTGGCTTTACATGCAGATGGGTTGGTAATTTGCATAGACTCAAAGGTCTCCCTTCTCTCCTGATGCTTTCTGACAACGGAGTGTCTATTCATCCTCTGTGTTAAGCATCCCTCCTAGGACATCGCCTGAATTGCTGTCTCATGCTGCTTCAAGTCTCGTTTTACACTGCAGGAACTGCTGAGGAATTGGATTAGGAACATATTCCTTTAGAGAGAAGCATCACAGTCACCGAGGCAGGCTCGCATCTGAAATGGATAGTTCACTCCGATATCAAAGCTTGTCACATGTTTTTGTACAAAGTCACACCAAGTGTATAACAGTGATCTTAAATCACGCTGAGTCCATTTCACACACGCCGTTAGCTCTGTGGATTCTGTTATACCTCCGAGTCCCACCTGGGAGATTTGAAGAGAAACACTGGAGTGTATCAGCAGAGAGTAGCAAGGAATTATGGGCCTAATGCAGAGGAGGTAACTCTGATCACCCCAGTTCTTCTTATCCTCGCATCACCTTAAGTGGCTGCGGTGATCATACTTCCACCAGCCGACCTAAAATCTGTCTTTGGAGAGCCAATTAAGTTTAAATATGCACTGGAGGAAAAAAAATAGCCACTTTTTTTTTTATTCCTGCTTGTTCCACGTTGTCTCAAATGACACAAAAGTTGCTGTATCAGAATTTCAAGAATGTTTTGTTTGCAGTTTTGTAGATTTCAAACAGACCCTGTTTCAAAAGCACAGCAGTGTGAAATTAAAAAATAAGATATTCATAAATATGTAGTTGAGGACCACACACACACACAAAAAAAGTATTTTAGTCCAGATACTTTTAGGCTGCTAGTCAATACCCATATCCTCCCACTATGTCACCCAAGACGTTTTTTCTGCCTCAGTCTTCCAGGTCAAAATCAAAACATCATTTTGAAATTCATAAGGACTGAACAGAAATCCAGAGTTATAACACACAGGCAAGGCAGCGAGGGAGGAAGCAGTACAGTAGATAGTGGGTGGATACAGTGGTGAAGCCAAAACAAGACATGAAGGATGAAACAGGCAAGTGAGAGTGATGGAGTGACAACCGAAAGAGGATGAAGATGAAACTGTGGAAGACAATGGAACAAAAAGACAAAGGAAATAAAGTTTATAAAGATATCATACAAAAGTCAAAATCAATTTAGTGTCCCTAGTACGCCTGTAGTCACAGCAAATACAATGGTGGAAGAAGTATTCAGATCTTTTACTGCACTTTACTGTTGTAGCCGGTCGAAGTTGGTTTCAGACTACTTTATATCGATTATGTCGATCCCCCTCCAAAGTATCACAAGATAAATCTGGGAGGGGTCCTGACATAATTAATGAGGAAGGATACAAGATAATACACAAATTGGTATTCATTTCATTTTTGAGATTTTTCTCTTATCTTTGCTTTTTTTATGAGATACTGGATAATTTGGGCCTTGAACAGTTATTTAACTGAAACCATGTGAAAAGTTTAGTGGGGAAATGGCTCTTTGCTAACATCTCATAGACATCTGAAGTGTGACAAGGTGCCCAAACCAGTTTTTTGTAAGGGGTCACAAGCCAAAAAGGTTGGGAACCACCGGTTTAATCTTTAACAATGTATTTATAATATATCATGTTTTATAAGCTATCGTGTTTTTTTAGGTAAAATCTTAGTAACTCCTGGCTATAGCTGTTAGTTAAATAGTAGTAATGGAATAAAAAGTACAATACCTCCCACTGAAATGTAGTGGAGTATAAGTATAAAGTAACATAAACTAGAAATACTCAAGGACAGGCAAAAGTGTCTGTGTGTACAGTATTTGAGTAAAAGCAAATTAACGCCATGTGATAGGCCTACTCTGAGAAAAACTAAAGACTACTATAAAAGTCACATGTATTATGAGCAAAGCAACATGTTGTAGGTGGATATATTACTAAATTTAAATTACAGCAATATTATAGACACAGAAGAAGAAATCGAGGAACTACAAAGTTACAATAAACTCATAAGAAATCAAATAAACTGGAGGAATGACATTTATTCATTCATTTAAAAAAACTATTTAAAAATTCTTCCACTATGTACTTATATAACCTGCAAGTAGGACGAAGTTAAGAGTCACATAAGAGGAGCCCACCTCAAGAATATCATTTTCTTCCACACAAATATCATCATTCCAGACAATGTCCCGGTGTTTTTATCGCACCACCAAAGCACACAACATTACATTTCTGCCGTGATTATGAAGCCTCTGTTCATTGCCTCTTTTATTACAGTTATTATTAATAAATCAAGCAAGCCATGAAGCCCGGACAGATAAGTTAGGGGGTATGAGGCAGGGGGGGGGCGGGCTGGAGGTGGTAATTGCTGGTGTAACAGTGTGTGCAACCCCGCGGTGGCCTCGTAAGCGACCCGCTTTATTAGATCGGCCGGTATCGATCCGCGCTGCGCGGCGTTGACTAATCTCCAGGCGGGGAGAGAGAGAGGGCAGATCGATGAGCCTGGATTCAATCATGTCTGGAAACAGAGAAGGTAATTTTTTGTAATCACGGGTGCTAAATGGGAAAAAAGTGAGAACAACGCGCCCGTGAGGTGCGCAAAGAGAATTACACCGTCAGGGTGGAGGTTTTCCATTGAAGCTGGAGAGATGTAGTCTGCAATTATGGATATTCAGTGTGAGACACAGATGAATCAATATGGGCCTGCTGGTTGACCTTCAGTCGTCTGTCCATTCTGCTGCACACCCGCTTTCTAAAACCTGATTTTCTCACCCTGACAGAAAACCTTTTCACATTACTAATAGATTTGGATGGAGGTGGTCTTTCCAGGCAGACTGTTCTTACTGGATTTAGAAATAAGACAAATGGATTCATGAATAAGAGCAGTATTGAAAGCCCTGTGCACCGCCATCTGTATGTGAGGCTCCTCTTAAAATAGTAACATGACAATGGAAAAAGATGACACAGATTGATGTTTTATTCAACAGCACAGAGAGCCATTACTTTAGACTGGAACTCACATGTATAAACAAATAACACGCTCTCACACACAAACACACATTTCCTTCACAATCTCATTCTGCAGATTTTCTACAAATATTAACATGAAGACTTGATAAAAATGTCCATGTTGTGTTTTCCACAGAGTTATATGTGCGCAGGGGGAGTGATCTGAGATCTGAAAATCTGGTTCCATCAGCAACAGGTGACACGGTGAGGAGCGACCCGCCATCAGGCACGGGAGTTCCGCTCCTCTTCCTCATTCTCCAGGAGGTAGGCCGGCCTGTATCGCGTCACCCCCCTCCCGTCCACCACCTGGAGGGCCGTGTTTCGACACGTGTTGTCCATACTGCCCAGTGAGGTGTACCTGCAGGTTGACAGAGAGAAGTTTCAGACCAAGAGTTCTGCACTTCGCCTGTGATGTTGTGCAAACCTGATTAAATGGAGGATACACAATGTGGAAAAGGTTGAATGTATTCTTACCCTTTATCATAGAGAATACAGTAGGGCACATATAACGTCCTCAAGAACGACCAGATGTCATGATACGTCCAGTCCTGTAGAGTGTTGGAAGATATCACACGAAATTGGTTCGTGATTGATTCATGATTAGTTCAATCTAGGGGAAGTCATCCTCTGTGGATTCCTTTGAGATGCACACACATACCTTGTGTGTTTCCTGTGTGTAAACAGTGTTTCCTCTATATGTATCACATGTACCATTGCGGCTGTCACAGTACGACTTTAACGGCCATTCCAAAAGTATTTGGCATTTCTAAATACATTGAGAAATCTAAAATAAAGCAGTTGACATTGTGTTTCTGCTCATCTATTCTTCAGTGAGCCTAAGCAGATGAAAGAGCAACAACATCAGAGGTTGCTGATTATAAAAGATGGACTCAATGTAAACTTCTACATGTGAAGCCTTTAATGTTAAATACTTGTTGAGCATGTCTCACAGAGGTGTTGACTCGCAACACCAATTTGTTTCAGGCTTATACTGGATACCATTATATTTTATGTGTGAGGGGGGGCAAAATATTCAGAACATTATTTTAAGCTTCACAAATGCAGTATTGCTGCAGGCCTGTTGAAGTGCATTAAACAGTGCAGGTGCTGTGATATTTTGTTCACACCCTGTAGAGCTGCACTCTGAAACTTCAGTCAAGATGACAAATAACATTAAGTGTAACAATGGGGAAACTGCCTGGCTGGAGCAGTGGAAACAGATTTGTGTTACCAGTCAAAAAGCTGTTTCTCCCGCAGCACTACATACACTATAGCTTTAAAAATGTGAGGGAACTGAGGGACTAAGTGGTTCTTATTTTTATAATTAATATCTGCAGGCGCTTTTAAGATTAAA
>NTHP01000058.1:525668-557357 GCA_003416845.1 Oplegnathus fasciatus
TTCAAACAGGCACAGAAAGAAGAGCTAAAAGTAGCCAAGGGACAGGCAGCAGAGGGAGCAAAGGAGCGGCTGTGGTGGGAGGAGGTGGAGAAGGAAAACAGTAGGTTGAAGAAAGAGATGGCATCTCTCCCTGTCCTTCAGAAAGAGAACGAGAGGATGAAGAGAGAGCTGGAGTCTGTCCCGGCCCTACAGAAAGAACTAGAAACACTGAGATCCACTGTGACTGAATTAAAACTCTCCTCAGGTACAAAGGGACAGAGGGAGGAGGTAGGGAGGGGACGTGGAGGAGGGTAGAGGATGTAGCAGGATGATAGTTATTAGACAGCTAGGGAAAGTGCAGTACATTTCCTCCTTTTTCTTCTTTTCTGTTATTCTCACTTGAATGCTCACCTCTCGTCTTTGTAGTTGTAGTGACATCTTTTGTTTCCTTCAGCAGCCAGTGAAGCAGCTCAAGCACCTGTGAAGCCCACTGCATCGCCCCCCAGTGGCCAGCCAGAGGACAGCACGCAGGGCACAGCTGGACCTGCAGAGACACAGCCTAGGAAGCCATGGGATGACCAGAGGGAGAAGAAGAAAGACACAAAGACGGATAAAAATGACATGGGCAAGAAGAAGGAGGGGAAGGAGAGAGAAAAATCTGAATGGAAGGAAGGAGAGAAAAGGCAGCGCAAGGATGGAGGTAAAACGGAATGGAAAAAGGGAAAACATGAGCAAGGAAAGTTTGACGAGGAGAAAGATAAGGAAGGTAAGCAAAAGAGGCACAGTGATGAGACAAAACAATGGAAGGACAAAGACTGGAAGAAAGAAAAGGCTAGCAGAGGTGATGAAGGAAAGCCATGGAAGGATAGGGAGGGGAAGAAAGAGTGGATAGATAAGAGTGAGAGGAAAGAATTGAAGAAAGACTGGAAAAAGGCAAAGCATGAGAAAGCGAATGAGGGTAAACAGTGGAGGGGTAAGGAGGAAAAGAAGGATTGGAAGGTAGGAAAAGACCATGGAGAGAAGCACAAGGACAAGGAGGAATGGAAGGGAATGAAGGAATGGAAGAAAGGGAAGGATGGCTTAAAGGAAAGTGGCAAAGAGAAGTGGGAGAAAAAAGATTGGAAAGAGAAAGGAGAGAAGAAAGACTGGAAGAAAGACAGTGACTGGAAGAGTAAAAATGGCAAAGATCACAGTAGAGAAGGGAAAGGAAAGGGTGAAAGGAAACAGTGGGAAGAGAGCAAAAATCATGGTAAAGAAAGGAAGGGGAAGGATGAGAGGAAACAGTGGAACGAGAACGAGTGGAAGAATAAAAATGGTAAAGATGATAAGGAATGGAAGAGGAAGGACGAGAGGAAACAGGAAAAGAAAGAAGAGCAGTGGAAGAAAGGAGGACAGAAAGAAAAAAAATACAACGGAGACTGGCAAAAGGACAGGTCAAGCTCCCAAAAACACAAAGATGAGCACAAGTTTAACGGTAATCACGGCCACGAGGAAGAGCATCTGTGGGGAGACAGGAAGCCTTCTCACACACACCGCCGACCCCCCCTGGAACAGCCCGAGTACTGGGTCCAGCAGCGAGACCGCCTCCAGAACAACCCCAAACCACCACAGCTTTGTAACTCTTTGGAGACCTGTGCTCAGGCTGAGGGGCTGCTCCCTGTCCCCTTCCATGAGTTTGAGGCCATCCTCCACACTTACTTAGCCAAGGCAGAGGAGGTGGGGGTGGATGATGCCAAAAGAGAAGAGCTCAAAAAGCTAGCTGCTGAATTCTTCAAGGATGGAGTCTTTGTTCACGACCAGATGAGCTTTCAAGAATTCGTCGAGGATTTGGGAGATATTTTGGAAGACATGGTGGAAGGAGACGACGATGAGGAAGAAGAGGACAGCGCCATAGAAGAAGAAATGGAGGGGTTTGAAAGAGAAGTCATGAAAAAGTTTTCGGTGCCAGGAGCTGTAGAGAAAGAGGAGAGATTCAAAGGGGAGTGGAGGAAGGAGAGCGGAAGAGGACGTGGCTGACGAAGTGGATTGATGGATCTGTTAAAAGTAGCTAAGAGCAGTCATGACGGATGAGGGGTTATTCAAAGGGAACATTTTATATTGGACCACAAATGCTTACAAGTACACATTTATCATCCTGTCATCCTTTCTACAGGATTGTATTTTACCCCTTCCATGTGTTGCACAAGAAGTTCAAGTTATAATTTAATTTCACTGTTTCGGATCAATTTGTATTTTACCTGTGCGCATGCACACACATTAGTACTTTAGTACATTAGTACACTGTTTGCATAGGGGAGATTAAACCTGTTAGACTGAGTTGGCTGTTACTTTGCTTTGACTCTCATCCAAGAATAGATACTGTATAGTCTTATTCACACACTACACCTCGTCCTCTGCAAACAGCACTGTGCACTGTTGAAGTCTACCTATTCACTGATCAGGCCTGTGCCTACAGTATGCCATCTAATTGCTTTAGCCTGACTTTTAATGTCAGATTATCTTTAAATCAATAACAAACCATTTTTATAAAGGGTGGAGTGAACGTGAACTGCTGAAAAAAAGTTTAGTGAATATTTTCTGTGAAATTAGAGAAGTCTGGCTTTGACTTTGTTCTGAATGTTTGTACATATTGCTTTAAATGTGTTTAAGAACTATGCTGAAATGCAGAAATATATAATTAATTTATTTTATAGAGATTGACATAATATAAATAAAGAAATAATTGGTTGGCACATAAGATGATTGACATGTTGAGCATGAATGCTTCTTTTCAGGTACAGAACTCACGTTGTGCACTAAAATGTCATTAATTATTGTTTTTATCGCGAATGTAGCATTTGTTTTTATTGATTAGGTTGGTCATGGCGAATAGTTTCCAAAAATGCATGTTTTCTTTCTTATCTGTTTACACGCTAACTTATGAAAGGTTGCTGATTCAAGGGCCTACAGCTGCATAGAGATTGTATAGAGGCCGTCGATGCAGAACTACATACTGTGTGGGCTTTGTGGCAGCATAGACAACTTTGTATAATTAGGATGTTCATATGTACCACTTTTACTGTTATAAGAGCGGAATAATAAATTTGGTGCATCCCTGTGATGAAATAACTTGATTTTGTCGTCTTTTCACTCACTTGTTAAATTTTTGTTACCTTCGAAGAATGCCACCTGCAAACTTCCACTTATTTTATTAAACAGCGATTTCAGGTCTACATGCTTCATCTGAATTTGATCCTGTTGGATTTACAAGTCCCGATGATTCTGCAAGGTTAGAAAGAAGGTGAGGTCTTTTGACTTATTGAATATTAATAATAAGTTTATGGTTGTTTGAACAATTGTCCCACCAATGTCTGTTAGAAGTCAGTGGAATCTAAAAAAAAAATTGTTACTTTGCTGACAAGTGAATTCCAGGGACTGTGGATTTCCTTTGCCAGACTGATGTTAACTTTATCCTCTTTCACTCAGAGATACTTTCTCTGCTGCTCCTTCCTTTTACATCTCCTGTATCTGGATGGGTGGACCAGCAACTTGAAGAAAAGAAGAAAGAAAAGGGAGAGGGTGAGATTGACTGATGACTTCACGTCGTTTAGTCACTGAGTCTAGTTTGCCAGTCAATCATTGTGCCTGTTTGAGACTGGAAACTAGAGGACCAGCCTGGTTAAATATTTAAACTTTTTACATAAATACTGTATATCAGTCTAGATATGTTAAAGATATATAACCAATATCTAAGAGAAATAACACTGGTTCTCTGCATATGAAAAGTAATAATACTCAGCCACTCACAACAAAGTGAGGTGCCATTCCACCTTCCATTCCTCCTCACAATGTTGTGAAACTGCTATACTGTAGCTTCAGCTGTAATATCACGCAAACACACACACAAACAGAAACACACATAAAATCTATACTGCTGCCTCTGTAGAAAAGCAACATTTCATGCAGCTTTACATTCCCTAACGCACACTTCTCTGTAATGAATAACTACCTAATAAAGTCTGTGAAAGGAGACACTGTAAATCAGCACTGCTATATAAGTGTACGACTTTAAGGACCTGAGTTTTTACCACACTTTTTTTTGTTGTTTTTTGCATGAAACCTTTAAAGCATGAAATGCATCTCCTCTCAAGGCCAAATGCTGGATGACTGTGTACAGCAGGCAATCAAGGAATTCAAGAAGTATGAATTATGTTTTGAAATATAGACCAACAAATCCTTAGACACAAATACGCCTAAGGCTAAGCATCAATCATAAGACGTTAATCATGAGACAACTAGCAGCATCACCCCATGGAAAACCCTGATGCTTTTGCACTGTAGTGTATGATTTCTCAGTCCTCTCTGTAAGCCATTTATTATGTGTTAGTAGCTTCCTCAATGATGGCCGAGGGAATGGAAGGAGAACTGTAGACTGCAGTTTCAGGTGTATGGGGATATGGATGTGTGTGTTTGTGTGTGTGTGTGTGTGTGTGTGTGTGTGTGTGTGTGTCATGCAGCTGAGACAAGAAAACTAGGTGTGGGGATATTTGGATGATAAAGGCATTGTGCTTGTTAGCACTAACTGCCTCCCTAATATGCCAGTTGTGCACATCCTGTCAGAGCTTTGGCTTAAATAATATGACTTTTCTGAGGTGAAGCCCAAGTGCCTCATTCTCAAAAGTTTTTGCAACACAGACTGTATAATTATACCTGATTTACTGCTTTCTTTTCGCTCTCTGCAGCATTTTGCAAAGGCAAAATGTGAGACTGTTGTCCATGCTTTGGCCTGAACTGAGCAGAACATTAAACTATTTGTGCGCACACATTGTAATATGTTTAACCCGCCCTAACTCTGATTGTCAGTCAGAGTTAGTCTGGGGTTTTCCTGAATGAGGCGATTCATCCAGTAATCCGTAACTCCTACCAGGGACTAGTTAACATGCTGCATCTGAAATGAAGTCACGTCATGGAAAAGGGTCAGTGTTCAGGAAACATGGTTTAAATTTTTTACTGGTTGCAGTGAATAGTGTATCGAAAACACAAGCTGTAAATATGTAGAGAGAAATTAGTGAATGATTTATCTTCTTCACCAGGAGAGGTAGGCTAGAAAAAGACCAGGCTGACTTGTATCCTCACAACTTACCTGCACATATACCTTAGTTGAGAGGTGAGTCTGTATGATTTGTGTTCAAGATCATATTCTAGTTAAAAGTGCTGTTGTCTGTCTTCTATCCTAACTTGAACTTAATCTGCATCATAAATGAACAGTATTTTGGAAATTCATTATTATTAAGATCAACAACATTTCTCGTTTTTATCTTTCCTGAAATATTGGCTGAAGATTCTCCCTGTGCACCTCTTGACTTGTGATGGAGTCCGCTATTGGTGTGCTGGTGTCCCAGTTCAAGGCGTACGCTGGCAGCGATGGTTCCTCTGACACACTGAGCAGAGATGAGTTCCACAGCCTCGTCACATCAGAGCTCCCTAACTTTGTCAAGGTAAGGATTGGGTTTAATAAACAACGAGTGATGCACCAATGTAGTTGTATTTGTGTAGTTTACTTATCGGTCTCATACATAACAGCAGGTGGACGGGTTTCCCTTAAATATCTATTACATCCATTCAAGTATTTAGCCAGTTACTTTTAGTTTGTCTGTTTTTGGTTCAGAATGTACCATAAATATGCAGGTTTATGTTGTAGAGAATGACTAATTACAAGAACATAGTATACTTGTGCTCTTTTGAGTAGAATTTAAAACTGTTAATTATTTGACTTAAAGTATAGTACCAATGATATTCTGTTTTCTTGTCAACAGATCCCATAAAAAGACTAAAACCAACAATCAATTGATCAAAGTGTTGTATCCAAAGCCTGATGTAGCTTATTCCTCTTTGCCATAGAGCTCAATTGTTGTCTAAAAACTATTAAAACACATCAGTCACTGGGTGATATGGTCCTTCATTACCATGGACAGGAGCACTGTTGTTTATTTTGATTTGATTGCACATACAGTACATCCTCCTGCTAGTACTGACTAGTATACCAAACGTGTATTAATCCACAGCTGAAAATAGTCCCCAACAAATACACTATTTTCTCCTTTTTTACTCTACAGCTACAGTGCTGAGTTGTTTTAGGGAGCAAATGTAAACTTATTATGAGCCTTGGTTAAGAGTAAATGTATTTGGGGCTAAAGATCTTTTTCATCTTTAGTTGGGTCGAATGGGTTTGTGTTTGAGATCCACAGACGGAAAGGGGACTTCGGAAAATATTTAGAAATAAACAACGACTTGTTTTTTGTCTTTTCATGAATTAACAAAAAGACAGAATATCACCAGCCTTATCTGTAGATTTGTGACGAAGTACTGTACTGCCTGTTTGAAAGACAAGAGTCACCCGTAGTTAAGCCAATACAGGACAATCAGGAACATATTCTAAGTTTGCTCTGGACCTCTTTGTTTGCCAGACAAAAAAGAGCTTTCTCATAGGGGGCGGATTCATATTGAAATGGGTATCATCTGGATGCCACATTGGCCCTTTTTGCTGTGACCATATAATTAAGTGTTAGTCATACTTGTCTTCAAAAGGCTACTTCAGTTCTTTTACGTGGGCAGTTTTCAGTGCATGTGGTCGTTGTGTGCTTCTGAGTCAAATAACAGTACTTGAAAAGAATATTTCAGAATATTTGACTCTTTCCACTCTTGGCCTGTGATCTTGAGCGGGAATGAGTAGTTGCATCACATGCCGGGACAGGATATAACTCTACATTTAATGTTTCACTGAGTTTGCCATAAAGAAAGAGTTGCCACCCTTCAGAGACTTCGAAGTTTCACTCTAGTCTTGTCTGGTTGTGGTTGTGTTGTCTGAACTCTGCATTTTTAACCAGAGCACAACGGCAGAAAGTAGCAGTTCCTGAGGCCCAACAAAAAAATACAGGGCTGCCTTTTCCAAGTGTGGAAAATTCCATGTGTGTCTGCTTGCATGAACAGTTGAAATAATCGCTCTGACCACTAGATGGTGACAGAGCCATAGATCCTTGTGCCAAACCACGTCTGCTGATGTTGCATGAATTATTTAACTGGTGTACGTGCCAGTGGTGTCAGCTTGCCTCTGTCTCATCGCCCCACACACACAACCAATAGCATCATAGTTGGTCCACACTGACTCACACTATTGTTTTTTAGTATTTAATGTAGTGTCTTCCTGTTTTCTTGCAGAATGCTGGCGACCCCACTGCCATTGACCAGCTTATGAGCTCATTGGACAAGAACAATGATGGAGAGCTCAACTTCCTGGAGTTCTGGCAGTTGATTGGGCATCTTGCGAGCAAACATGGGGGGTTCAGCCAATAGACTGTCCTTGGATACTCCATTACAGTTCCATGTGTGTTCCCGACTCTTCTGTGTGTCATACAGTTAGAGAAAATAGGAACGCAGCCAAATGGAAAACACCCTGAAGTCTGTTTCAACTGCAAAATGCTGTGTTTTTTATCAGTAGGCTGCATTTCTACTCACCTCGTCCTCTCACCAACCAACTGCCAAATTGGCACAGATTCTGTCACAGAATACTATTGAAGAATTTCAGTTATATTAGAACCAGTCCTAGCTGTTTCCCAGCACACGCACACACGCACACACATACACACACAAACACTCACAGCTGCTTGTGCTTACAGGTCTATGAGGGAGCTGCAGAATGGGAAGGCATTTTCTGGAAACTGAGAATGTGTGTGTTAGCACTATGTATCCTTGGCTTGTCAAATTCTTGGAAAACGGCACCTTGTGTTGTTTATCATCTCCTTCCAGGATGCAAACAGAGGTGTGGTGTTTTAAGCAGAGGTGGAAGAAGTACTCAGAAATTTTACTTAAGTAAAAGTACAAAAGTATTAGCATAAAGATATACTTAAGTACCAAAAGTAAAAGTACTTATGCAGAATGGCCCAATTCATCACTTTAATGTTACAGCTGGGAAAGGTGAAGCTGATTTTAATTACTTTATACTGCTGGGTAGCTTGTGAATTTACCTCCGGGGATCAATAAAGTCTTGTCATATCTTAACCTATAATTATACATAATCATTTATTTGTTGATTATATTTTTTAATCTGAATCTAAAAAGTAGCTAGTAACTTAAGTTATCAAATAAATGTAGTGGAGTAAAAAGTACAATATTTGCCTCTGAATCGTAGTGTAGTAGAAGTATAAAGTAGTAGAAAATTAAAATACTCAAGTGAAGTAGAAGTACCTCAAAATTGTACTTAAGTACAGTACTTGAGTAAATGTACTTACTTTCTTTCCACCATTGGTTTCAAGATTTAATGTTTAAAGCTGGAAATAAAGAAAGAAATGCAAAATGTCAAAAACGTGTGTGTTTCTTGCTGCCCAGGCCTTCATTTGTTAGTTTGTTCGATAGTTTCCTTTCTAGTGAACAATATCTTTCCATTCTTTACACAAGTGAGTAAAGTTTCAGGGTGTGGCATGAATACATCTGTCTGTTGGGAAAGCTTTGAACACACGCGCACTTAGACGTGAGCGCGCGCTTGTTCCTACATGTTGAGAGAAAGTGCCAGATTAAGAAAAAAAGAATGCAGAGATGAATGTGCAAGTATGAAGCAGACATGCAAAAAAACCTTAAAATATGTATTAAACCACATTATAAAGACTGTTTTCTTGAACAACGGAATGTTTGTTGCAAAATGTTGCCGAAAACTGCTGTGTTGCTCAAGCTGCGCCTCTTTCCACATTCCTCCTCTCCCAGGCACACGCCCTATGACAATGAAAAAAAAAGGTTGGCTGGAGTGAGAAGTTAAATCACGGAAAAGATATGTGTTGCTGCTTAATCTTGCACAAGACTGGAGAGGAGGATCCGTGAGGAAGAAGGAGAACAGTTGCTGAAATTGTTTCTTGCCTTTTGTGTTCCTGCCCTGACGGTGAGTGTGCTTTATTCTGATTATGACTTTAGTGCTGAGCCTCGCTGTGGTGGCTGGACATTATTGTTCATTAGGTTATTGTGCTACATGCGTCAGAGCTGTTTTCTTGGCAAAATTATGAGTTTAGCTTATTTTCTCCACTGTGTCATCAATTTTGCATAATTAGCGAGCGTCTCTATTGTCATTGCCCTGCTTGGTGGCCACAGGGATCGGGTTCTCCTTCTTGGTAATCTAACCCCAATCCCTTTACACTTCCAGGGAAACCGGAGTCTTGAGTCACGTTGACTTATTTATTTGCTGTGTGTCAGTCCTGCCTCTGGTCTCTCTCTACAAAGTGCCAGGATTAGTTAGGGCTAAATGTTAATGTGGGACGCGGGCAAGCCCCTGACATCTCCCTTACGCGCGGCGCTGACTAGTTTTGGCATATGCGCCGAGGCCGTTTTCGCCCCGCTAAACAGTCATACTGTGATCATCGTAACGGCGGTCAGATTTTGGCTCTTACCAGTCTGAATTATTCACGTTATGATAAGACTCCGGTAGCGAGACTCGAATGGCTCCGACCTGGTATAGTTAATGACGCGGTGGAGAAATAGCGACCTGGGCGATGACAGGCAACGTGCGTACGGAGGAAGTGAGTCTATCACACCTAGCGCAAACAACACGACCAGGGTGGAGCTCATTGGTCGCTGGGATTAATCAATGCTCATGAACTATCAGGTGGTCAGTGGTCAGCCTGGTAAAAAGTTTCACTCTGAGATATGAAACACACTCCAACACGTTGATGGTGAGAGGTGGGTTGTTTGGGTTGGGTGGCCCAACCTGACTTACCTATAGACTGGTTTGTACTTGTCTTAAAGCTAGTTGCAACACTGACTGTACCCGAAACTCTCACCAACGCCTGCACAATAGTCATGCTTTATTTGATCTATTTGGGCGGTACTGCGCACATACGCTATGATACATACAGTGCGTGTTAACTGAGAGCTTAATGCTCATCTGCAGTACCTTCAGGTCACCATTAAAACATTGAGACACTGATGACATAATACCCAGTACAATATGGTACAAGACACATATATATTAATATGTATTTGTCCTTTGTTTAACCAGGTAAGTCCTATTAAGGTTGGAGACCTGGCAAAGGCTGCAGCATAAAATGTTGCAGACAAAACATGACAAAATGAGGAAAACAGATAAAACTAATAACAATATGAAATTCAAAACCAGGTTGTGCAGTAGTTTCCAATCTGTAGATGAGGATCCCTGAAGGGGTGACAAGATATGTGTGAAGGACTGTAAGAAATAGGATAGGTAAGTAGAAAAAAAACATATAATTATATTTCATTTTTCAGATATTCATCTAATCCTTATCACTTGAGAATTACTGGATAGTTTTACAACTTTAGGCCTGTAAAAATATTCAATAAAAGGAGAAAATACCACTCTTTGATTAACCTGGTTATAATCCATAGACAAGCAACTGGGTGGGCCACAAGTAGACATCGCTTTATTTTAAAATGTCTCAAGGCAAAAAGGTTGGGAATCACTGAACTAGCACATGTGCAGTGCAAAATGCAACAAAACGGAGCAGTAATGCAAATAAAACAAGGTGCTGATCCTCACTCAAGCATTCATTACACTTGAGTCACTATAGTCACTATCTCCACGCTCTGAATCTGAATGGAGTACATGTGCTGAGAGGCTGCAGGAGAGCTTCATCTGTACTCAGCACACACTCCCGGTCAGGCCACCTCATGCTCTTATCAGACAAACCTCACTACATTTTCCTTTCTACCCATTTGTAATTCTGTGACCCTGATGTCTCCAGTTCTGACCGAAGCCTTCTTGGTTTCATGTTCATCTCATTACACTCGGAAGAGACGCTAATGGATGGTGGCCTGTCAGACGTTTTGATATATGGCCTGTACAGATACAAACACACCAGTCCGCCTGCTCCCATGCTGCTGTTCGTCTTGTAGAGGGTGTTGGGAAGGTGTCGGGACAATTATAGTAACCTATTAAATAATAATGAACAGCATGCTGATGACAGATGTGCACTTGTTATGTAGGAAAGAGTTGTGTGTTCATCTCTGTGTGCACGCATGCATGTGTGTGTGTGTGTGCTGGCATGGCGGGGAGACATGAAACACAATCCAGGGTTTGGTTGCCTGCTCTCACTCACCCAGTAATTAGGTTAATGCAACAGAAGTCCTAATTGGTGTTGTCCTTCTTTAGATATGTGTGTGTGTGTGTGTGTGTGTGTGTGTGTGTGTGTGTGTGTGTGTGTGTGTTTCTATCTTTCTGTCTGTCTATCTGTATGTCTTTGTGTGTAGGTCACTGTAGAGGCATAGTGTGAGCATTGAGGTGTGACATCTGTGTCAGCTTCTACAGTTACTCCCTCCAGCAACAATGCCACAGGCACCCATCATCATTACCTGCGTCCTGCAGCCACCGCTGCCTCCTGGTAGTTTCCGATACGCGCTGGAAATCCTGCAGCACGGCCTCATACCACACTGCTGTGATACTTATCAACTCTACTCAAGTATCTGCAGCATTTACTCAGCCTCGGCCTTTTATTTCCTGTGAGCAGTTGCCTTGGAAATCTTGTTTGTTGCGACAACAGAGAGACAAATGGGGGCAGAAACCTAGAGAGACCCCTCTGTTGGCTGAATTATGTCAGGATACAATAGGTTGCACATGCACTGGCCGTACCCCTAAACACTGTCAGTAGGCAAAATGTTATCCATGTCCCAGTTCCATTTGACAAAATTAACAGTATGTACTACACAGTCATTTTCATAGTCTACTTTTTTTGCAGTTATTATACACACAATCAACAGCTGTGTCTTAATGTCTTACTACACAGCAATAATATACAGTATATACAAAATACTAATTGTCATAGTGTGCTGTTTTTGCAGTTGGTATACAACAAATCAACATACTTTACATTTTTTGTACCAACAGGAAATGCATGGCAGTCAAATACTAACTGTATACAGTATATTATTATACTATAAACAGATTGTCATAATATGCTGTTTTTGCAGTTAGTATACCAAAAAAGATCTACATTCTTAATTGTTTTATACTAACAGGAAATGATACAATACAGGCAATGATGGATGTCAGTCAAACTTTGGAATGTCACTGCCAATTTGACGTCATAAATAGACATCAAACTGTAGGATTTAGTAGTGATTTTTTGTTTTCTGGGGTTTTCCTGGCACTGTTTTATCCCAATCCTCAATTAGTTTTAATTTTTTGCAGCTGTTAGCACAAGCAGCTCCTCCGTTTCCTTTGTGCATTGCATTGTGGGAGAATAGTGTGCATCAACAGCACATTCAAAAATCAAGGTTGATTTTTTTTAGTATGCATACTAAGTGTTTTGATTATACTTCATTTTGTCACTTTTCCACACAGAACAAACTCAAAACCTGCTTAGAATTATTATGGTGTTTGGAACTGGGACACGGCTTGCGTCTTTGGCACGTCACTGTCACATGGAGCTCTCTCAGCACCACCCACAATTTAAATTTACTGTAATTTTTTTTTCAGCTGTCCTCTATTTCATTTGTGCATTGCATTGAGAAACGGCAGGCCTTTTTCACAGCAGACATTTTGACTTGTCATAGTAGGAAAAGCACAGGTGTTACTAATAACATTAACAATGGCTCTGTTCTATTCAAGTGTCCCAGTAAACCATGACAGTGTGGCGGTGAGCCAGCATGAACAATACCAGGACCCTGAAACTGAAGCAGCTAAATGGAATTCAGCCATCACTCATTTTATTATTTACACCTGTGCTTTTCCTGCTTTGACATGTCAAAATGGTATCAGTGAAAAAAGGCCTATAGTGTGAACAACATAATCAAAATGTGTGTAGAATTGGCATGTAGTATGGAACTGGGATGTAGCTATTGTTTTGATACTAGATTTGACATCCAATGAAAGCATAAATGTGTTTCCATCTCGTTTCTGCCCATCATGCAAGGTCCACCTAGCAATAAGCAGTGAGTGAAATGAACCAAAACTGCCCGTCTCAAATGCTCAGCCGAGGATTTACACGTCTGTGAGATTCTGTCAATAACAGCCGCATTAGAGTAGATGTTTCAGGGTAGCTTAATCTATTGGTGCCGTGCGATGTTTGTCAGTTCATACTTGAGCACAGTGTGCAGTGTATTCCTACAGTGTGAGGGGAGGTGTGCTGCAGCAGACGGGCAGCAGGCAGTAATCTGAACCTGTAGCGTCCCGCTGGCTTCTGGGGATCAGATGTCCACCGTCAGAGATCACAGCTCCCATTGTGTTTACCTCAGAGACTCCCCTCCTCTTCAACCTTCCATCACTCCCTCTCTCTCGCTCTGTTTACCTCGGAGAGCCTCCAGGCCCCCCTCCCCTCTCCTCGTCTTCTTCTATGCTGACATCACTTGTGTGTCTCACCTTTCTCACATGTTTGTGTTCAGGGGATATATCCAAATTTTATTTGCAGAGCAATGTGGTTTTTATCTGGACTTAACTGAACTGCCCTTTAAGTCAATATGTTTCCTATCGTATCACTCATACTAAATGAAGTGAAATGTTGTAATATAACTTGATTTGAATACATTATAATATATAATATGAATGCACAGAGTTAACTATGAATCCCTAATCTTGATCAGTCAGCTGTGCACAAGCATTTCAAGGTTATGATGTACTCTCTTCTGCAATGATGCACTCCACAACTGAAATAAGCCTTTCATCCCACCCAATGTAAATATATTTTCATATTAATACAATTCATGGGAACTGTACCCAACGGCATGACTTCTGAGTGTCTAAGATATGGCCATATCTCTCCTTGCCACTTCCTACGTTGAATTCTCCTTTTCACTTTTTGTCCTTGTCTCTCTCTCTCTTTAGCTATGGAGTCAGCCATTAAGACGGTGGTGACCACATTTGTTAGTTCTGCCGGCGGGAGGGAGAACCTAAGCGCGGGCTCCTTCCAGAAACTGGTAAAAAAACAGCTTGGCGGCATCATGGAGGTAAGGAACTACATAACTTTTTGCTGTTCTCCATCATCCTTCGTTGTACACAAATAATCCATCAGTATATTATAATGGGGTTTTTTTCAGTCTTTTTTTTTCACAAGGAGCTACCGTATCAACACTAACAGTATTTCCCGTCTGCTTCTGTCAATCCCTTTGTGTTCAGGATACAAACAGCTCCTCTGCCGTTAAGGAGATGATGCGGGGACTGGATGAGAACAACGACGGGAAGGTCAGCTTCCAGGAATACCTCACTCTGATTGGCTACGTGGCCAGCTCCCTCAGTCAGAGCAAGACTGGATGCAGTGCAGATGCATCATAGGTGCTCATGAAGCTGCAGTGTTTGGTGGATCAGCAAATTAACAGCCATTTTGTTTGTGCTTTTTAAGCATCTTTTCTCATTTTCAAATGTTCCAAACACCATGAATGCATTCTTCCGCGACAGTCCATAATCATTTTCGTTCAGTTAATCAGCCAGCTGTATAATGCTCTCAACTACACCTTAATGTCTGTCCAGATCAACCTTTTTTTCAGTCGCTACTTTGATCTCCACTGTCAAGGACACATTGAAGGACTCTGAGCTGGGAGTGTCTTTTTTTTATACCAATTATACAAAGGATACTTACTGTATTTTCAAAATAAAGCCTTTATATAATAACACTGTATTGTGTGCAGTTTCTAATTGCTGACATTACCCATTAACTTCCATTAAAATTCTGCTGGCAAACCCAACGAAATACTGTATGTGTACTGTGGTTTCCCTGATATGGTTTGACATTGTCCCACAGGCGCCGCTGCAATGATACCTGCTTCTTCCATAGCTACCAGCAATACCTGCTAAATATAGCTGTGACATCCCTGACCAGTCAAACTCAGCAGCTTTTATATGCATCAACTATTGCAACCAGATCCTGACATACAGTATACGCTTCCTATTGTGCACCATCCTCCACTCTGCAACACTATACATACACACATATGGTGCACACACACTGTGCGACCCCACTCATTGACACAATATACTGCGGCAACGACACATAAACAAGAAGATGCACTTAACAGGATGGACAACAATAGTGCTTTTGAATTAATGTTGATGTTGTTCGCTTTCATAAGTGTGGTCTCCTAGATCATTCATTCAAGTGTACATGATTATATGTGTTTCTGTCATTTATTTTTGCTCTTCATTTACTTGTCATGCCATTTGGCTCTCACTGTATCCATTATACTGCTTTAAGTCTGATGGATACATGACCTGAACTATTTAAAGTGTGTTTGCCTGTGTGTCTGTATGTTTTGTGCATGCATGTAGTGTGTTTTAGAGCTTGAGATGTGAACATGTTCGTGAAAGTGCGCACGTGTGTGTCCTTGCATAAGCATGTTTGCCTTTGTGTGTGTTTCACGAAGTCTTTGTATGGGGATTTCTCTGCATGGCTGCCAGGTGTGATGGCTCCATTCATCAGCGCTACACTAATCCTTCGGATACTATATCAGGCAGCAACCCCCCCCCTCTCCTCAGGTAAACATCATACCCTCACACATACCCTGACACTCTTTGCTGCTTAAAAACCAGACACATGTGGAGAGTTATCAAGTTATTCATCTTTGTCTTGGGACTGTATTTATTTTAGCACGCCCTCTGAGCCTCTCCTTTGTTTTGACGTGAAGTACAAAATGGTTGCACAACAGGGTAGCAGGATAATCCACTGTCACAATAGTGAGCTGTAGCATAGTGAGTGATATATCATTGTCACCTTGTGACAAATGATTGTGCTCAGGAAATGCCGTTGGTCTAGCATGTTGAGCTTATCAAAGTATGAATGTTGCAGACCAATTACATGTCTCTCAGTATCACTATTTACACTTCTGCTGAGTTACTTAACTTCCACGCAGACTGACATCTGAGAATAAACACATTTAAAGTGTACAAGGGCATTGGTGGTGTTTCTTGTGGTCAAATTATGGTTACTTCAATTTACCTAATGTCTTGCTGTAGTTACAGTACAATTAGTGTTTTTTGTTAATATGTCATCTCTGACAGACAATGGGGGGTAGGTGGATCCTTCATGTGTCCATTCAGCAGATAGCAGGTGTCTGATGCGTAAACAGAGAAGGAAGGGGGGAGGGGGGGTGGGAAGGAGGAGAGGAGCAACAGGTGGAAGGAGGGCGAGAGGAGGAAGGGATAAGTGGGATGGGTGGAGTGAGGGATGTATTTAAGACGTTGTCCTCCTCATCCTCCTCATCAGTCGCTATTGCCTTCTCTCTCTGCACCTGACCAGCAGGCCAACACTCGTCCTCTACTCAGGTAAGAAATTATGTAGAGGACAGACTTCAACGCTGAAAGCTGTGTCTCTGCTTTTCTCAGAGGTTGTTTCTGACTATTTTTACTTTTACAAGTAGATTTTTGGGGGTGCAGCCAATGCAAGTTGTTGTCTGTAGGTGGACTGCCTGTTGAAAGTCCTTTTTCAAATCAACAACAATGACAGGAAGTGCTTTCAATTTATTCACTGATAAGTTATGGAACCTTAATTTATCTTGAACAGAGCTTACCAAAAAATGTCTTTCTGATCATTTTTTATGCCACTCGTTCATGAGAATTAGGAAAAATGCATCCATGAGGAGACGTGATTGAAGGCGCGATTGACAGTTAGGAAAAGTCTTCACAGTTCAGAGGTGATGTAAGTTCAAGAAAGGCAAGGACTTACACCTGTCTCCGGTGTTTTCTGCCATCCGGCAGAGCTAAAGTAAAAGCCAGATCAGGTTGCCTCTGTGTGTCCTGGTTACATCTCCTCCACTGGTTGGGCTGTTTAACCAGCTTAGAGTTTCAGTCTTATCAGCTGGCTCACATGTCTGGCTGCTGACTATGTCCTGACTCCCAGAGGTCCTCTCGCTGGGGCAAAGCAACAAACAGATTGAGGATCAGTTTATCTGTAGCAAAATCTTATCAGGGCCACTGGCAGGGAGGAAACACTCCTGGTGAGGAAGCAGTTAGAGCAAACTTGACTCCAGGGCTGTGCAGGGTTTCTGACTCTGCCAAATACCTCTCCTGTCACTAGATAGATATGTTTAGACACATCATAGAAGACCAGTTTGTAGCTATCTCAGTGATAGTATTGTAGCCTGTTATTCAGTTTTCTATGTGTGTTTGTTCACGCATCTATCTGTCCGTCTGTCAGCCAGTCTGGAAGTGTGTTTAAGAGAAAAAAGAGAGAAAGCGTGAGCTACCGAGAGAGGCTTTAACCCATATTGATTTGCAGCAAACTTGTCCTCCATGCTCCAGAGAGCAGATTTTTGCAGGCAGGAGTACTGACGCGGACTGCTCTTGCTCTTTCTCCTCCTCCCACTCTTCCTTTTATTCTATCCTTCCCCAGAATGTCTTTGCCCAACTCAGAGAACGCCTCCACCCTGGAGAACGCCATGCAGCTCATGATCCAGACCTTCCATAAGTACTCTGGAAATGAGGGGGACAAATATACACTGAGCAGGGCTGAGCTCAAAGAGATGCTTACCACAGAGCTCGGCAACTACCTGGGGGTAAGGAGATACATATTTAGAGATATAAGATGCATGTACAAGTTTCATAAAATAGATCCAACCTACATTTCTGTTTTATATCCTCATACATGCAGAACGCCCAGGATAAGGAGGCAGTGGATAAGGTAATGGGAGACCTGGATTCTAACAACGACGGGGAGGTAGATTTCACCGAGTTCATCATACTGGTCGGAGCTCTCACTGTGGCCTGTAACGACTTCTTCCTGGAGTACAACGACAAGCCAGAGAAGAAGTGAGCACGCCCATCGGCACAAAGATGTCTGCTCTGCAAACCCACAGGCTCCAGGGAGGAAACAGTTAAGACAGGAGAGAAGATCCGCGAAGGACATTCTGTCATGGACTTCACATCACAAACACACACACACACACACACATACGCACACACACGTCTAATTGTCACTTCACCAGTAAATGTTGGGTGTTTGTGTATTTGTCTGCAATGTCCAATCAATCTATTACAAACTGTATTTATTACAATGTGAAAATCTGGAGAGTTTAAGTCAGTTTCAACACCTGTCATTGTTGAATATGTGAATGTATCTCTCTTTTCTTTTCATGTATTTTGTTTCATTTCATTTCATTTATTTATTTATGTGGCTCAAGACCATGATCACATGGTATGGAGCACACTCAAGCAAAGGAATTTCTCCCTGGAAAGAATAAATGTGACCTTTACTCAAACAACAGTGTTGGTTGTGCTTTATTACAGCAGAGAAGATGAGCAAGAACACATGATGGGCACCAGGTGGCAGCAAGTGGCCCTCAATCGAATCCAGTAGTTCTGGATTATTGCATTACCTTTAATTTGCTTTGTACACGCTGGTACAGCACTTTATTCCAGCAGTGGATGGATGTAAATTGGAGATAAGATTTATCAATCACTGGCAAAGAGATATCTATGTTATATTAATGAAATACACAGTATGAGAGGTTGTAGTTAAGTCTTCAATATGAGTGACAGTTACCTCTGTTGTGTGTTCAAGTTCATCTTACTGTTCCTCTGCATCAAAAAATTCACAAGGTGTGTATGAGCAGGTACTGACTGTACCTACATTCCTGTTTTTACAGCAGGATCATGAGAACTTGAAGTGACCTTGGCTGGGCCCTACACCCATGATTGTTTAAAAGCCCTGCTTCCTAGAAGAAAAAAAGCAGTGCGGGAGTGTGTTGGTGTGTGTGTGTGTTTCTGAATATATAAAAAGGAAGTTACCAGCCTCAATATTAGAAAGCCAGGAAATGTTTCTTTCTTTCGTTCTATCCTGTGGTGTAAGATTAACGGTAAATTTGGGTGATACAGTAATTTACAGACTATTGGTTACACGTGCGTGTGAGTGGGAGAGTAAAAACATGCCACGCAGACACATACTTTGATTAATCTGAACCTACAACCTTTATTGGACTGGTTAAGGTGTGCACAGGAGCAGATTTGAGAGTCAGGAAGGAGAAGGTGAAAGATGGGGGGAGCATAATGGGAGAGGAAGTGAGAAGAAAGGAAGGAGAGTGGAAAGGTCATAGAGAGAGAAAAAGAGTGGACAGCAGCACTTTGTCCGTGGAGAGCCGTGCCGCCTACAGTTTTCACAGGTCTCTGATAGGCTTTTCACACTTGTTCGGAATCTGTTGGGGATCCCCCCAGGGTAATCCCATCCTCCAGAGACAGAAAGAGAGAGAGAGAGAGAGAGAGAGAGAGAGAGAGAGAGAGAGAGAGAGAGACAGGCAGCTCCAAGTCCAGAACTGAGCTGAGCTGCAGACTTGGCCACGCAACCGTAAAAAGCCAGGGAAACTCACAGCTAGTGACAGTGTCTGAGGATTAGACGGCATTTTTTCAGAGTTTTATAGCGGCTTTCCTATGCAGTAACAACACTAACAGTCTTTTGTCTCTGCCTATCCTGCTTTGTTCGTCCTCACTATCTGGATTGTGCTTGCTGTGGTCAGATTATCCTGTTTTTTCAGTCTGTTGCTCCTCAGCTACATCATCATAGAGTCGAAAACATTTGCACTATTAACTGTATGTATTGCCGTATACCTTTTCTTTTCTGCTTATGATTTTGCATCTGTATCTTATTGCCTGATTCGACTACTTCAGTGTTGGGCCTCTTGTCGTTTCTCTCGTTTATTGAAAATTTAATTCAGCCCCCACTCCCCGTGTGCCTGACAAGGCCTTTTGCTTCTCGCTCGGTTGTCAGGGAACATGGGAAGATTGTGGAAATAAGACAAGTCAGCCAGTCCATGATGAAAAGGAAAACTGCCATAATGAATAGGTGTTTAGAGAATGCAGGTAATCATAATTGTAATTGGACTAAATGTCAGAAATGTGTTTGTCCATGGAAGACCAGATAAAGGGCAGAGAATTGGAGAAAGGTTGCCAGAGATTAATAGAAGGGGGAGGGGGGGACACACATACAGTATGCTCTTCTGAACACTGTATCTGACAGATGTGACAATGCATTGGGGTATGGGGCACGCATACACATACATACACACACGCAGACACGTATACATATGCTCTGAATGTTACATACTGAAATATGAAATTACATATTAATACACATAATAGCTTCATTTCCATGATAAAATTCCCATCTTTCCATCAATATAATTTGATTTTCATGTAGCTTTTTCCAATTCTGATCTTTGCTCCGTCTCAACTGAGCTCTAAATACTCCATCTGGGAGAAATCATGGTCCACTGTCCATCACATAGGAGGTCCTATCCATCATCTTGGCTCAGATTCCTCGGTTTCTCAGGAGCTAGACTCATCTCACTACAGCTGCGCACTCTGGCACAGCAGGCTGCTGCTGTCCTCTACTTAGTGTGCACAACTCTCTAAGCAAAAAACTGTCCATGCATAATCTATTACTTTTTCCCTTTGACTTTCATCTGATAACGCAACCTGGCTCTCTCTTTAATTTAAGTCCCCTCTTTGTATTTTCCATCACAATCTGTTGCTTGTACACGTATTGTGTTAGTGTGCGCATCACAGGCTGTGTAGTACAGTTTATATCACATTCTTGTTTAATCTATACAATCATACAACACACCGTAGCCTCTCTATCAGCAACAGACCCTTGCATGAGCTAACACATAGAGAAATCTTAATAATATATTTCTAATGCTATACTGTGGTAAGCTGCTATGCTATGATAAAATATACTGAATCAGTTCACTGACGTAGTGGATTTCTGAAAAAATAAAATAAATATATAAGAACCTTGATATGAACCTCCCTTCCCTTTCTGATTAGCTCCTACTGACATCAGTCAATATTATGAATGAGTAACGTCATAGTTGAAGGCGGGCATGTCATGTGTCAATTAAGCAGTCATCGTCAAGCGGAAAATTGGTTGGCGTATGGTTCAACAATGAGTAAATCAGAGCATCCTCGCTCCCTGACTGGCTGAAGAGGAGAGCAGGGAGGGACCTTTCCACCAGAAAGGGGAGGTCAGTCCATTAAACATCTGGACAAAAAACTGCAGGTAAGAGTATGATGGTGTTTTCCTTTTTCTTCATACAAGAAAAACTGTAGTTCGTTGCAAAAAACGTTACTATAAAGGTAATGGGCGTGATTGTTGTTCAGTTCCAGTTCTGGTTCCAGTCCAATAGACACAATAAAACCCAGACCCCCACCCCCCACCCCCACCCCCCACCTCCGGCTCTTGTCCTGCTGTGCTGATTGGTTGGGGGGAGCTGTCTGTCAGCATGTTTGCGGCCTGGGAATGGTCAGCCTGGTGGGCTGGTGATGGTCTTGACTGTGTAATTCTGGAAGAGCGGCTGCAGGAACATGCCCATTGTGCCGAACACGCACACAAACACAAAGATCCACAGGAAGAGACGGTCTATCACCATGGCAACGTACTTCCAGTCCTCGCTCACCTGTGGATGGGGAGGGACAAAAGGGGTTTGGGACGGGGTGAAGAGAAAGATTAAGGTGAGAAGAATCACGTTCTCTCACATCCTCTCATTGTCATTCTCTATCTATCCCTCTGCCTTTCCCCACGCAACGGAGGTCAAGGGTTAATGTGAGCGGAGACTTGTTCTGCCACACAGCTCTGATGAGGTCCAACACGAGTCAAGGAGGAGGAGAAGGACGTGAGAGACCAGAGAGAGTGATGGAGGGCAGAGAGACGGAGGGTGTGCTGACACTGTAACCCCTGCGATGATGGCTTGGGGAGGACGGGAGGAGGAGGGGGGAGGGGACGGGCTGACGAGCCATGCGCTGTGCCAGGAGAGGGATTTTAAAGTGGTTGGCATGGCAACGGGATGGTGACTATGTCGATGATGGACAGAATTACAGAGGATTGTTAATTCCCGTGTCAGTTTCTTTCATTCCAGGGGAGAAGGCTGGTTTCCTAAGATGCCTTGAGGAAAAGCGATAAAACATACCACCCTCACTCCGCTGTCTTGGTCCCTCTATTCCAGCGCCTTTCCAGTTGTACTCCTTCTCTATGCACACGTCATGCCGCTGCTATAATTACATGTCTGTGTTGAATATTCAGAGGGCTATGATTGCGTCACCAGATCTGTCTCCTTTGCTTATGCTCTGGTGTAGTCCCCCATGCGTTTCAAATGGCAGAGCTAAGCGACACGGCCGCACCGCTCTATCGTCACTATAACTTGATATGGCACTGAAAGGACAGATCTGTGCTCCTCAGGATGCTTTTTGTGGTTAATAACATATGCACATATAATAAGATGATTTATGCTATGATTTTTTATTCACACAGAGACAAGATAATAATTCATTTTAATATGAAGAGGAGCCCAAAGGATACATCGGTAGGCTGGCATTATCAGCTGCTATCTGTTTACAGATATATCCGTATTGAAGTGCATGTTGGCAAGAAACTGCAGAGCAGTAAACTACAGCAATAAAGGATGTATTGGCAGCATCACCAGCCTGTATATTTTACTTTGTCTGTCTGTTTTTGTGTTTAATACACAACATAATTAGTGTTATGTGTTTTTATGTGGTTACTTATTTAAACATGGATTTTTGACCACGTGGGTGAACAGCAAAAAACTGTAAACAAACATTGACATTATCACGTTATAAAGTTGATATGGCAAACGTGTTAGCTAACAGTTGCCTATTTACACATCCAGCAGTCACGGAGCAACATTAGCATTCATGTCTCTGGCTACCTGACAAATGTAAGTCCAATATTTTCTCTCCTTTTAGCTCTGTTTTGGCCTCTACCAACTCTGGAAACTCTACCAACTCAGGAAATATCTGGTTCTAGCTGCTAAATGCTCCACTATGGTCACCAGCTTGTCGCTAACTGTCTGTCTGTTGTTTGGTTCTGAGCAGGTAGTGTACAGTGGGTTTATTAGAGTGGGGTTTTGCTGAAAACAGCTGCCTGGTGTGTCTGGAAATGACGCTGATGAGAATGGTGAGACAGTAAAACAACAGTAAAACTGCGGGCCTGAAAACCAAACCATGAGCTAAAACAATAGAGCCGAGGGGAATGCAGAAAATATAATACTCACACTCTGATCATCATCCTCACTCTTCATGTGGTTGGCGATGAAGCGTACTCCTTCCACAGCCTCCTCAAAGCCCGGACAGGCTTGAGCCAGCAGGGCCTGAGTCAGAGCAGGACCTCCTGCTGCTTGCTTCCCCCGCGGCAGGTTTCCAGAGCCACCTTCCCGGCCCTCCCTCACCCTGTTCAGACCATCCATGGATCCGCCCCCTGCACCTCCCAGATCCCCTCCAAACTGTTTAACAGACGCCCGGTTCACATAGCAGGTACAAGGGTCACTGTCCTCCTTGCCGAACACCCCTGTGGAGGTTCCCCCTCCGTTCCCGCCAGCACTGCCCAGCCCAAGCCCTACCATCAAGGCCCCAGCCTCCCCGCTGCGCCCACCCTCCTTCTGTTCCTGGGCCCTCCTTCTTTGGCGCAGCCGCTGGCGCTCGCAGCTGTTCCTGGGCTGGCGCATGAAGAGCAAGGCAGGAAGCTTGTTGAGGAACACCAGCTTAACCCAAGGGGGCATGGTGTGTGTGGTGGGCGAGCGGTGGTGTACGTTGAGCACACACACACTGGTGACGATAGAGAAAGTGACCAGGACCATGGTGAACATCAGGTACTTCCCCACGAGAGGGACGTCCAGTGAAGTGGGCGGGACGATCTTGGAGATCAGCAGCAGGAACACAGTGAGAGCCAGCAGCACGGAGATGCAGAGCGTCATCTTCTCTCCACAGTCAGACGGCAGGTAGAAGACCAGGATCGCCAGCGAGGTGATGAGCACACACGGGATGATGAGGTTGATGGTGTAGAAAAGAGGCTTCCTGCGAATGATGAAGTCGTACGTGATGTCCACGTAGGTGGGGTCAGCTGGGTTCTCGTTTCGTCTGCCGGGCAGGGCGATGATGTCCCACTCCCCGCTGGGCGTGAAGTCGTCCATACTGGCCACGTCAGCACGGAGCACCAGGTCGATCTCAGTGCGGTCGTAGGTCCAGGAGCGGAAGCGCAGCGTACAGTTCTGCTGGTCAAAGGGGAAGTGCTTGACCTCAATCTTACAGGCTGACTTATAGATGGCCGGGGGCAACCAGAATATACTGCCATCGTAGGAGACCACCGCGTTAGAGTAGAATGACACCTCGTACACCCCATCAGCACTGAGAGACGGGGTCAGACAGATGAAGAGGGAGAGGAAAAAGACAAAAAAGAGAAGCAGTGTCAGACATAAACAGAAAAAAAAAACTTTAAAAACTATTTTGTAGACAAAAAGTATAATGAGAAGCCGTGTTTCCCTTGAGTCTTATGAACAGTGGAGCATGACGCATCTCATTATGCAATATGGGTTCATTCAAGAGCTTCAGGACACACACACACACACACTGATGTGGAGGTTATGGCGGTGAGGCTTTGGGGTGTCTCAGGGCAGCAGAGTCACACACACCTGCTTCTACAAACACAAGGAACAGGATGAACATGCAGTCTAGACAGGAAACACGGCTCACAGGTCAGAGCGGGTCGAGTTAAACAGCTCGAATTAAACACTTCGGTCAGAAGTCAGCTGACAACATTAATGCTATAGATTGAATTTCCATTTAACTCGAGCTTTCGGCAAGAGAACTAATTAATGATGGCTAATGCTGTGAGATGTGACATAATGCAAGAGGATAATTCATACGTTTTGACCGATTACACAATTGACCCACCTGCTAAAGTACACTCTAAGAAACAGCTACTTTCCTGCAAATTTAGATATAAAATCAAATTGAGACATCAAAATTAGCAGCTCCACTACTGCTGCATCCTGAGCTAATCTTCCTGTTTAGGTGACTGACAGGAGTGCGAAGCAGCGAAGACTCGGAGGATAGCATGTCGACCTGGGGTTCATGGGATTAACGGGATCATTTTATCCAGAGCTCAGTGGGTCAGGGATCTTTTAATCTTTAGTAAAGTAAGGACTGAGGCAGGGAAAGAGGAGAAGGCCAGACAGATCACTGTACTCTGATGAGCTGATTTACATACTGTAGGCTGACACTCAGTTTCCATTACATTGAGACAAGTGGTCTGCAACATCCTGAACTCCCTCAGACATCCAAATTCTAATTAAAAACTAACAAGACTCTTCACATGTTTTACACATGTGAAGAGTTTTGTGTTACATAATTCATTACAGTGGAACACAGTTAATTGCATTCAACATAAAGTTGGATTATTTGGTTGGTGGCTAATGGTTGATTTTAACCATATTGCCCACACATACACTCAAGTCTGGATTAACAACTGGGCAAAGTAGGCCCAGGGTCCTCAAAAGCCCCAGGTTCACAATTGTTTTTAGGTAATTTGATTAATTAATTTTGTCAGGGTATTTGCACCACTCAAGTAAAATTTCAAGTAAGGGGGTGCTCCATTGGTGTTCCCAGTGTCAAAATATAGTTTTAAGATTTAATTAAAACTATATATATAGTTTATATTGTGCTCCCATGGTACATATTCCTAAGTAAATGAGTGTTTAATTAAATTACTGCAAAAGATTCCAGCACCGGAGTACTAGTTCGTCTCTGGGTTTCTGTGTGCACTGTACCTGGTGGGAACGTGAGGGTGACAGAGTGCATACACAATGCACAAAGGGTGAATGGGGGTCAATAAGGGCCCCCTTATTGATCCATACATCCTGGCCTACACTGTCGGCAGCAGAGTCCAAACTTACAGCTGCACATTTTAGAACAAAGTAATGCAAATTATACTAGATGTCATGGATAAGAATTTAACAGCAAGGGATGGTCCTGGGTACAGACTCTAAATTAAAATGCAAAGACAGTTGTTTATCAAGCATTTCTGCACATACAACAGTAACTGCATGCATCTATTGCATTTGCATACATCTACTGTACATGTATTTGCGCTTATCTATCTGGGTGTGTCGTGCAGATGACTCCATCTTTGAAGTGTCTCATGAGACCTGGAGGTACTGTATAATAATGTAGCATGAGTGATATGAGCAGATTACAGTGGACATATTCAGTCATGTGTGGCGGGTCGGCGTGTATTACACAGTAAAACTTCTGGCATTTAATTGATGTCCTTATCCAAAGTGAGTGGTGGCAACTGGATCAAATCACCTGGGAGTTAGCTTCAAAACACGATCACTTTAATATGAGAATTGTAGGTGCTTTTGTGGAGCATGCATGTGTGCCTTCTGAGAGCCTTCTGAAGTGAGGACAGGAGGGTGAGTGAGTGACTCACTTGTTGTAGAGAACCACGTCAGGCAGCCAGATGTGTTTTGAGGGCAGCCTGACCTTCATCATTCCATCAAACTCCTCAGGGACCCAAGTCAGACGATAGTCCTGCCACTCCTGAGGGCCAATAAAAACAAAATGCTTAGTCACTCATCCGCCAATCACACAGCAGCAACAAGACATCTTGAGAGGAGCATAGAGGAGAAGGTCTGTCTGTCCGTCTTTGTGTCTGTCCGTCGGTCAGTCGATGGTCAATATGACACATCACAAGCCGCATAAGCCTGGGGAACATCCTGTGCTGCCTGTCCTTCTAAGCTTACATCATACTTTTAACTATAAGCCAAAGAGAGAGAGAGTGAAGCACACATGTCAACCCCTGACCCTGGATGGTCTTTTAAACACACCCAGCCACAAACCAATCAACATGATTAAAATGGCATCTACAGTGAGGCTGTCCCTGTGTGTGTGTGTGTGTGTGTGTGTGTGTGTGTGTGTCAGCATACATCTTCATGTCCTCTGTGTAACCTTTTGCAAAAGACAGCATTATCTTGTTCTGCATGTTGTCGGTCAGTCGTTGACATTGCCACACTGAAGCCTCTGCGCCCTGCGACAGCAGCTCTGTCTGGGTCTTCTATGTTATGGCCATGTTGGAGCTGCACTGCTCATGCTAGGTCATCTGCAGTAACTGTGATGCATTATGGTCATTACAGTTTGTCTTGGCTCAGGACAGCTGTCCTTGGCTCCCCTGCTCACCGACTGCAAGGGATCCATAGAGCACTGATGGCCATTCTACGCTCCGTTACATGTCGTAAATCCTAACTTGCTCAGGTGCAAGTGTATGTGCATGTGTGTGTGGGTGTGGACATAAGACAGAAAAATGCATGAAGCTATAAACAATCCAATCAAAAATGCAGCGTCCACGATGGTGACATTATACACAGAAGGTTGTTTAGAGAACTGTCATCTGTTTCATATGGATCTAAATTTAAGTCCAAATTAAACATGTAATGTGTAATTTGTTCTAACACCTGCCCTCAAAAGCAAGCACATATGTTGGATATGTGTGTGGGTGAATGCATTTTGTATACCCAGTGTGTGTAAATGTGTACACCTACATGTTCTACCATGTTATACTGTAGGCCTCAGCTGTAAGTATAGAAAGAGCCAACCATGTAGAAGAGGGTCATAGCTCAGTCAGAGTCCCGTTATTCACAGGTTTCACAGGGTGAGGTAAGTCTCATCCAAAATCACAAATTTGATTCACCAACTGATAAATAGATGCTCTGAATTTATGCAATGCGCTTTTGATATCATCAGTTATCTGTGTTTTGGGTGTAAATAAAATCTGTGTTTCCTGCTCATAAATTTCTACTCACTTCTCATATTTCTCCTGTCAGATTTTGGGTTTTGGAAGATATGTATTGTTTGATGTCTCCCTCGCTGTCTGACACTTCACCAGTCATGTCAGTTCTCGGAGCTGCTGCTTCACATGAGTGGAGGCAGGATTAGACTCTGACAGCCACAACCAACGAAACATATGAAACACAGAGATGCATCTTTCCCCTCCAGTAACTGGACCACTGCTCATATTTATGGTCTACTGGTGTAATAACACTGTGGCCCATGTTTATATAACGTAAATAAGCATGTACACTGTAGTATATCGTAGAGAGAGTACTATTCACTGTTCATGTTTGTCTTAGTCACATTTGCCACTACCATCCAAGTCCCTTGTGGTATGTGATAAACCTCCACTGACCTGGCAGTAAAACTGTGAAATCTAAGGTAAAAACCATCCAAAATCGTTCATTGTTCAGTCTACATTTTAATAATTTTTCTATCTTAATTTTTTTTTCTCTGTGTGGCAGAATGTTTACTATGTTAGGACGGTAAGATGAGGAGAAGAGTGGGAAGTCTCACCTGTGTTAGCCAGACATTGGTGGTCATCACCTGCTCTCTTTCATGCTGCAGAAAAAGAAGACATACACATTACTATGATTAAATGGGTACCTTGGTGATTCATTATACTGTAGCACTTCCAACGAGTAGAAGGACGTGTGGGACAGATTTCTTTAAAAATGGCATAAAATTAATGCAGTAAAGCCGAGATATCCTGACTTTTAGTCCCTATAAGTTGAGTCAAGCTTCAAAAACACTGGATCCTACGCTTTACAATATGCTACTTAGACCTTCCCTGCTTGGTAAATGTCCATGTCTTTCAAACTCCACATGTAAAGCTTTCTGCAAAAAAAATTCGAATTCTTCAAGCCCAAGCCGAGATAACCCTGATGACATCATAGAGGTTAATTTCCCAGGCTTTAAAAAGCTCCTCCAGAACCAAAGAAAGCATTATACAACTGTTTGGCTGAGTAGTACTCAACATGATGAGTAAACTGATCTGTAAGTGGCCCTTTAACTTACACAAAGATAAACAAATATATTTCAGTGGAGCATTTTTAGCTCCAACACAGTAGTGATTTCACCCTTATTGTTGAGCTTGTTTGCAGCGGTGGAAAGTAACTAAGTACAATTACTCCAGTAGTGTACCTAAGTACAGTTCTGAGTTACTTACCATCCCTTGCTGAGTTATTTAACTTGATGCTAATTTATACTTCTACTCCACTACATTTCAGACAGAAATATTGTACTTTTTACTCCACCACATATATTCGACAGCTGTACTTTGCAGATAAAGATTTTAAAAAATTATAATGAGCATACTGTATAAATACAATGCATTGTTATACATTAAATGAACCACCCAACAGTATATAAAATGAGTATAAATAGCTCTGCCGCAGCCAGCTGCGACATTAAAATGCAGCTTACATGTTACTGCACCAATAACAATAATCCAATATAATATATGTAATGTATACAATACTTACGGAGCCCAATTCAGCGACAGCGTGAGTACTTAAACTTAGACATTAAGCACTTTTTCCGATAATACTTTTAATACTGCTTTTGCTTAAGTAAGGTTTTGAATGCAGGACTTTTACTTGTAACAGAGTATTCTTAAATTGTGGTATTGCTACTTTTATTTACTTTTTTTAAGTACAAGATCTTAATGCTTCTTCCGTCACTGCTTGTTTATCTTTAAGAAAAAAATTCTCAAAATGCTCTGAATAGATTTCCATGAAACTTGGGGAACAGATTAGGCTTTGGGCCAGGAACCAAGTGATGATCGGACTGACTTGAGATTTCCTGGGATTTACATCATTAGACAACTTCATTTTCAGCTTTAACCATAAGACCTGAATGCTAAACATTTCTGTAGAGTCGAGAAATCAATTCAAATAATTTTAAGTCTCCTGCAGGAACAGCATTAGTCAGCATTAGTGCATTAGTGCACATCTATCTTTTTTTATGTGTAACCAAAATGAAATGATAAATATCATATTGGATCGTCCTCATGCTGTGAAAGGTGCACACAGATTTCAAACTCGCAGGCCCAGGCATGTGTGCACTCACCACACTGATGAGTTGGGCCAATGACACCATCAGCTGCACAGTAACCAGCTCGGAGCCATTAGTCGCAGGACGGATCAGTTTGTTGTAGTGGGCTGGGTTTAGGAGATGCTCCACCAACCGCTCCTCTGTGTCTGCCCCGAGGCCGCCTGTAACGAGAACACATTATCATCATCATCATCTGCCTCTATCGTGAGACCAAAATGTTGCAGCCATGTTGTGTCTCTCTTGGCATTTTTTTAAAAAGACATTTATCATATCGGATATATCGGATAATCACACAAGAGCATGAAATCAGTGGTGCTGTTGAGTTTCTCTGTTTGGCCACTGCCCTCCCTGCTAGCACTGAGAGCTGGCTATCCATGTGCATTGAGAATGCACAGCCTTTGAACCGTGGCATTACTCATCACTGCCGGCTGGAGCACGTCAGCACAGCTTGATACACACTTCTTACAAGATCTGACATCATAAGAATGAGTCAACCAGTCTGAATGTCTCTATCGCTATCCTTTCTGTCTCTATCGCTCTCTTCGTGCCTCTGTTCTGTCTCTATCTATTCTGCTCTGCTGTGTTGCACTTCTCCCCAACTGCCAGTCTTTTGTAGCTTTGGGTTATTTTCACTCCATCTCTCACTTCCCCCTCCCCTGTCTGCCCCCCCTCTCTCCTGCCCGCCATCCCTCCATCTGTAGCAGACTGTAGTCGTATCCGTGCGAGTGGTCGAGTTTGGGCAGAGCTGTCACAACACCACACACGGGAGGGGAGGCGTTTTACTGAGCGACGCGATGCATAGAGAAAAACAACTGTTCTGCACCTCCTTCTTCCTTCCTCTCTCTCCCGCTATTCACTCCCTGCCTTTCTGGCATCTGCTGGCTCCTGTGCTGCATCTTTTCCCTCGCACGTTCCCCCTGAAGATAAACACAGGCTGCTCACTGTTAACTTGGTACCGATGTTGTCATATTTAAACCTGCTATTTTAGCAGCTATTAACGGTGCAGGAAAACAAACATGTTAAAGCTGATGTGGATAAAATTAACACACGGTTATGTTGAATTTTTGTATTTTTTCAAAGTGTAAGGATAAACCCCTTGAGATGAACCCTTTCGTTTTCGAGAAGGTCCTTACACGCAAAACATAGACTATAACAGACAATAAAAAACAATACAAATGGAGAACAATCAAAATAATATATAATATAATACAAAGACCCAAACAAACCACATCACTCCACCTACACCTCTATTACCATCTTTCACATGCATCATCTGCACAAAACTGACGGGCACTGAATTAGCAATTGCAAGACCAAATCAAATTTTGTCAGTAGTAGAGCTGAAACAATAAGTCAACTAACCGATAAGTCGATCGTCAGAAAATCAAGTAATTTATCAAACAAAAATGCCAAACAATCCCTAGTTCCAGCTTCTCAGATGTGAGGAATTGCCGTTTTTTCCCCTGTTTTATATCATTTTAAATTGAATATATTTGGGGTGGGATCTGTTGGATCGGACAAAACAAGCAAATTCAAGACATCATCATTGTGATGCGCATTTCATGAGCATCCAAGTGATTAATCAATTAAGAAAAATAATCATCTGATGAATCGATAATGAAAATAATCGATAGTTGCAGCCCTATCAACTGTATTAAGAAATCAAACGTATAAGCTGCAAACTACAAAGACTAAAAAGAATTTACACATAGATAGATAAAGGTAAATACAATCAAAAAGAAGAACAGGTACATTTGAGCAAAAGTGTTGTGATTTGTTGCGTTAGCGATGCAAAAATATAGAAATGGAAATTAAAAAGCTAGAAACAAACTAAATATCAATTGATGTTCTGTTTTCTGTTTTTCGCCAGTTCCCTGTAGTTCTGAATGTTTCTGAGCTCCTCTCTGACACTCTCCTTCTATGTCTCCCTTGATCTCCACCTTCCTCCTCCCCTCCCTCTTGCCCTGTAGCTGCTGTGCTCACTGAGCAGGAATGATAGCCTCTGTCCCTGGATCAATGAGGACTCTATTCATACCCCGTAAACTAAACACGCAATTCCTCAATCCCCCCCC
>NTHP01000058.1:575926-607700 GCA_003416845.1 Oplegnathus fasciatus
GTTGATTCAGCTTAATGACCATTTAGGAGGCTCTAGTTTGAAGTGTTGTTGAAATTTATTGTGTTATACTGAGAGGCGTTTCTAATATTTTGTCTACCCTTATTGATATAAGTGGGGACATCTCTCAGTATAGCACAACACAATTCAATAGCACCAGACATCCTTCAAAATGACCATGAAGTTTAATCGACATCTCTCTAAAACAGTATAAATTAACACAGAACATTATAACCTTCATGAAGGTACAATTTATTGCAGGGCTGTTTCAAANACAGAGATGAGTGATACTTGGTGTAAATGTATGTGTCCCAATCAGCTACCTGTATATCAGGTAGAGTAGGAAACATTACAAAATAAAAAGGAGAATATCAAAACTGACTTTTATGACTTTATGAGTTACACTGGTAAGTTTGTTCATCAGCTCAGACTAAGTGGCATGCTTGTATGTGTTTTTTAGATTTCAGTAATACAGAAACTTAATGATTACTATCCTCACTAGTTTTAAACAAAGTTTGTAGACTAATACTTTCTCTAAATTGGGTTTGTTGTGACAGGTCATTAATTTTGGGGGAAATTTCACTTGTTGTGTTTCTTTGCTGTCTGACAGGTAGCCTGTGTGTCTGCACTATTGTGTGACCAAACAATAGAACTACAGGAAGAAAAGGTCAACACAGCCGCTGATTGGCTGGCTGAACAGGCCACTTCCTGGCTGCTGGGAAGTGATTGGGCGAGACCGGGGGGTGCAGGTTTTTGGGAAGGGGTGAGGGGTTCTTTCAATTCTTTTCACACGTAAGGGACCATAAAGTATTTTGTGTGTCTATGTGTGTGTGTGTGTGTGTATGGTGGGGGGTGGGGGGCACGGGGGGCCAACTTCCTATAAAGAGAATGGGGCAAAGGAAACAGAGGCAGGAGACAGGAAGTTGGAAGAGGAAGCTGCACCCATTGTCCCTGCACAACACTGTTCCTATGGCAACCACCAGTGGGGAGGGAAGTCAGCAGAGAGACTGAGGGTCTAGTTTGGCTGTAAGACCCTTTAAAATGGCCCGTTAACAAGAACATAGAGTGAGTGCAGAGAAACTTAGCTAAGATGTAAAAAAAAGTGTTCCTTGGCTTGCATATAATTCTCTTAGCTCATCAAAGATGATATACAAAGAGTGTTAAGAGGTAAATAAAATATACTTTTGTTGTCAGCACTGACTCAAGGGGGGATTGGTTTGAAATATGTGCAGTGAAGATGCCACATCGGCCCTTCCATAATGTAATGGTAATTTCTGTGATTGGTGATGATCGTGAGCTCACCTGTGATGATGACCTGGGCATCATAGGGCTCCATGTAGCCATCATTCACTCCTGCTCTCTCAGCCTCTCTCTGCTCCTTGGTTTTCTCTGCATCAAAAGGATCTGCNGTGTGTGTGTGTGTGTGTGTGTGTGTGTGTGTGTGTGTGTGTGTGTGCGTGCGTATGTGGAGTCCATGACTGAGTGACAAGTAATGGAGGGACAAGCAGAAATACTTGTGCAAGGAGGTCAGTGCATTGTGTCTGCCCATTTGATCTGACACAATGCAGTTTCACTACATTGTATTCTTTTGAGAGCGATGGAAACTGAATACAGGGTTATGAACTGAGGTGGGGACGGAAAACACAAAGGGAAGCACTGACCTCAAGCCCACAATGAAATTAGTTTTTTTGCACAGAATATTGACTTTTAAGCTGCACGATGCTGTAACCTCTTCTACCTGGTTTAGTTTGATTCTAAATAAATAGCAGATGAAATATGAAGATCAAAAAGTGGTACATGGGGTTTTCATTAGCTGTGGTTCCATCTCTAGAAGTTACTCACCGTTGTTTTAATGTCAGATCTTCCCTTTTCGTCCTCGGGCGGCTTCTGTTCACTTATCCCGTTGAGTTTGGGGGTCTTGTCTTGTTTGTCCACTTTGATCATCCTGCTGATGTAGGCTTGCGCCAGACTAGAGGTCCTGACCTGGCGGTTCTCATCTGGTGCCCCAGTCTCGACCTTGGAGTTCTTGCGACCTTTTCCAGTTGTGAGGCTATCCCAGACTGTCCCACCAGAACCAGTGTTGTTACGACCCAATTCTGTAGCCGAATTTTTCCTGTTTCTCCCTGCCAATAAACCCCCCACTCCTCCATCTTTGCGCTGAGTTCCTTTCAGACTGTCACGAGAAAACGAGGGTTTGGGTCGAGTTTGTGGACCAGATTCAGACGCCGAGCGGACCCTTTCATTTCCGTTCTTCAGATTGATGGGGAAATCTCTGAACCATTTTGCCATGGTTGTCAAGGTATTAACACTTCTCACCGATTTAAAAGTTAACAAATCTGTTGTCTTTTGTACGTTCTCGCATTAGCTGCCCCACTCGAACTAAATTTGAACCGTGCGCAACAACTCCAACTTTACGCACAGATATTTTACCCACGCCTCGGTTGAAGTAACTAACTGTGGTCTGAAGTTACAATAATCTCCTCGTCATCTAAATTAGAGAGCCCACGTCATGGTGTTGCAACTGATTTTCGCGTCTTAAACTTCCTGACAACTTCTGGTGCGTCTTGGAGGTCATTGGCCAGTGACTCTTCGTTGCGGTCACCCTGCACCTGCAGTAACAACTATCCCTGCAGTTTGAAAAGTAGCTTCTGGAGAGCATAAACTCGAAAGAACTCGAAGTTTTTCTTTGAACCCAGTAAAGATCCCATTCCCGGAGCGTGAGATGGTGCCTCCAGTCGGTCGACCAGATGAAGTGATGAGATGAGATGGAAAGGAAAGTTGTGTGCACAGACTGTGGGATGTCGCTGGATTTTGGGGGAGGGGCTGTGTGTATGGGACGGGGTGGGAGTTTTACTGTAATAATTTTGAATGGATACACAACTGAAGCTTCTGAAAATCTCCAAACTTTATCAGTATTTGGTCTAATGCCAATATACGCCTGGCAATAAGAAAAATGTAGGATCCAACATGTGGCAGTTCTAACAAGTTATTACACAATTAGAAGTTTTTTTCTTGTGCGCTCCACGACTGTTGAAATCATATTTGTGGTCAGCTCTGCATTTTGGAGACATTTGAGTGAATGATCACTAAGAACTGAGGGGTTATCCTTTGTCTAGTTTGTTTATGCATTTGAATTTGTGATTTGTAATGCAACAATCTCCCCACATAAATTAATCATAGTATGAGTGCTTTTTAAACGAGCTATAGTAAATTTTGAACTGGTGTTTTTATTGTATAATATTTTAACCTTTATTTAACCAGTAAAAGGTCATTGAGATCAAAGTCAAGATAGGCAGCAATAACAATGCATTACAAACAACACGAAATATTCCACAAAACCGAAATTAAACAGAAATTCAATTATAAAATCATGAATAAAATTTCTAAATAAATAATATAAAAGATTGCCTCTTGCATTCTTGCACCTGAATGACATATCTGTAAAGTACAGTACTTCTACTGGAGTAGGACATTGCATGCACTTTCATCTACTGCTAATTATTGTAGTCAGTTAATGTTATTGGAGGTCATGCACTTGCAGCAGAGGGTTTGAGCCCTGGATGATGCTGCTGAACCACCAGCTGGTAGATAGTTGCGCCATCTACTGGTATATTGCAGAAACAATCATGTGGAGGCACCAGCCTGTATTCACCTTCCTCCATCACTGATCCTGAAAAATGTTTGTTAATCTGCGTCACACCGGTAGTTTCTTTGTGTATTTCACCTGTAGTAACAATACGGGCTTCCGTTTTTCAGCGGAAAGCTTATAAAGTGGTCCAGCACAATGAATGACTGACGTAGACATTTCACCAATAGCAAACGTAGCCGATATCTATAGTCCCGCCTACACCAGCTCGCTGGTCCAATCACAGCGCTCTCTCCGGAGAGGCTGGGCGGGACGGTTACATCCCCGACAAAAGGTAACAGGTTGCAGTCGCCGCTTGATGAACTTGTTGCTGTGTTAGTTTACGTAGGAGTTGTTTTCCACCCACTTTTCTGTGTCGACTTTGATGAATGTCTTTGAAAATATTCGAATTATCATCGACATAAAGGAAGCGAAGGGTCAAAGAGGAGCAGAGGAGTAACTCCAGAGAAAGAGGTAACTTTAGGTACGCTTGGTTTTGGACTTAGCCAGACAGCTAAACCAGACAGACGCGACCTGTCAGACAGTTATGCTCTTTGTGGGAGGTTTTTTGATGCTACGTGGGGCTTATTTTGTCGTTGAAGTTAGTTGTGTAATAATTCCTCACAGTATTGTGTCACTAAGGTTTGTCTGCTGGCCAGTTTAGCTTGGCAGCTAACGTTAGTTTGATGGGATAGGCAATAACCAGTGCTCCCAGCTAACGTTAAACTCCAGGATGACTTTTGAATTTTGCCTGTTAATGTTGTGTGAAATACACATGAGAGATGTCTGCAAATGTTTCTAAGCACTCTCATTGTGACTACACGTTTCTGCAAGTAAAATGTACGACTTTTAAAGCTTCTTTATGGCCAATAAAGGTGCCAGTTTCGCTCTAAAACAAGTATGATTTCTATGCATAAGCTGTGTCTCTGCCCTGTGCTACCAGGGGGATTTGTCACTGGAAATATTGTGCACTGAGAAACAAACAACTTTAAGACCTTTGAGACAGTGTTTAAGACTCCAAGGCTACAGCACATGTAACCACATTTCATATCTTTTAAGGCCTTGAACCTATGCAACATAATAATAAAATAAATTGTGCAAACCTCCTCTGCAAATTCTCAAAGAAATGTTGAAGAGCAGGTCTGTAATGCAGAGATGCTCTTCGAGATTAAGCTTGAGTCAGATGAAACTGATGATGCAGGCAAGAAAGAAGTGCAGATTATTGTTTTGAAGTGTGGAAAAGGCTTCTGGATTGTGTCATGTCAATTCAATAATTATAGGTTTGAACTTGCCTTAAGCCGTTGAGCATGCTGACACAGTTTCATTTTAAAATAGAGAGAGCGTGGCAGACAGTTCAACCTGGCAGCAATTCTTAATTCTGGACGAATACTAAAGTGTGCAGGTAAAATCCCATAAATCACACACACAGACACACTCTCAGCCTGTGTAAGTGAGACGGACAGAGCAGAAACAAGTGTCTGGAATGTGGGGACAGGGAGGGGCGTATTTATGTGCTCCTAATATGGTGTCATTTGTGTACTATTTGGTAACACTGGAGTCTCCCTTTGTTATGCCAATGAAGTTCTTTGGATTTGAAAAGAGGAATAAATGGCTGTTTGTTTGAGTGTGAAAGAGGAGCAGTGGCAAGTTTGGAGAGAGATTGACCGCTGGAGAGAGGAAGAGGGTTTTATGTGAAGAATGTAATGGAGAGGGAGAACACCCTGAGGACTGAGTGACTGCCTGTCCTTAAAGGACTCAGAAGGCGGGTGAGCTGCTGTTTCGTCCATCGCTTCATGTTTCTCTTTTCCAGGTTGTGCCTGAAAACTTTAACCTGGAAGAAAGAGGACAAACTACTTTTTTTACAGCATGTCCATGTTGGCGTCATAGGATGCTGTATAAAAGTGCTGAAACAGTTGGTCGATTAATTGATAAGTCAGACTAAAATTAATTGACAACAATTTTGATAATATATGTAGCAATAATTTAATTATTCTCAGATGTGTGGATTTGCTGTTTTTCTTTCTATTCTATCATTATAAATTGAATATAAGCATGAAAGTTCATTATTGACCTTAAAAACAGTAGTTTACATAAAAACCTTAACTCAAGGTCCACTTACTAGTCATCCTCAGCAAATGGAGGATGTCAGTGTGGGAAATTGTAATGAACAAGTTTCACTACATTTTTCACTATTTTCTAGATTAAACTATTAATCAAGTACTTGGAAAAGCAATCAGCAGGTTAGTTATAGTTAATCAAACATTAGAAATGTCCAAATTGTTAATACATTGTATAAAAAGACAGTATGGACCGAATACAATTCAGTATGTAGGATGGATAGATTTGTATATTATATTAAACAGAGCACATACAAAATTTGCAGGCCTCGGTTAGTTGTTATCCAAGGTGTTTGACTCTCTTATAACAGGTTTTGACTCAAGTAACCTTCAGCCTTTGCTGCTCTCTCTAGCTGTATCAGTTTTAGGCCAGGCCAGAGATGATCTGATCACATGAACCACGCTGACTCAGTGAGTCAGCAGAGGCACTTTCATGACTCCACACATTGCTGTTGTTTCATCTCTCTCCACACCCGCTCTAATCTCCTAATTATATTTTCCATTCCATCTCGGATCTTAACAGGGAAGCAGTTCCCAATTCAATTTACTCTGCGAGAATTCAATTTGAGGCCAGAGGCAGAGACCCCGTCAGCATAACTGCAGGGCAACATGACTGGCAACAGAGCCCAGAAGCATCAGATACACTCTCAGCTGGGCAAGCAAGCCTGAAAAAGCTGGTCTGTTGTTAAAGTCACATCCTATTAATGATACAAGTGTGGGTTAGAGACTTTAGCTTGAGAGCCTCTAGCCTGCTAGAAGAATACCAGGGCTGCAACTAATGATTCTTTTCTTTATTGATTAATCTTCCTATTATTTACTCAAGTATTCGTTTGATCTATAAAATGTCCGAACATAATGAAAAATCTCAAGATGATATCTTTAAATCACTTGTTTTGTTGACCAACTGTCCAAAACCCAAAGATAATAAATTTACTCTCATATAAGATTTTTAAAAAAAGCAACAGATCCTCACAATTACCAGGCTGGAACTAGAGAGCGATTACCATTTAATCAGTAATTGATTAATCGACCAACGTTGCAGCTCTAAAGGATACAGGGTCACACACTGTTAAATAAAGAAAGAAACAACATTAGGTGTGACTGATATTTTAACTTCACAGCACAGGTACTGTAACAGAACATGTTTGCTATCTTACTCTCAGTGTTGAAAGGGATGTTTATTTTAGAGAGGTGTGGAAAGAAATTAGCTTTGGGGAGAAACCTAAAAGGGAGGGTGTATGGGGACAAAAATGTCAGTGTTGAAACAAATTTGTGGTAATCAGATAGACGGTGGAAAGGAGGGAATGAATGAGCAGGGGGATCGTTTTGGCATTCTCAGAATTGCTGCCCTCGTTTTCCGCCCCACATCAGCTGCACAATAGGATGGGTTCCCCCTCACCCCTGCCCCTCTTGGAGCTGGGACTGTGGCCCTCAGTGACATAAAAAAAATGAAACTGATGAAGAGATGCAGATAAACAGATATTAAGATTAGAAAACTCTTATTACTACAACATTTACAAAGCTGTAAGTCACTTTGGCACTCTTCAGCTTCAGATCAGCATTTCACATGTAATCAATGGACATTGTCTCCTGCGTTCCTCATATGGCATGTCTGTGCCACGTTCGTCAGCGCATGACATGTTTGCTTGACCTTGCTGTGAAGACAGTGGGCTGCAGACTTCGTGCTCGACTGCACAAATGTGTTGTGACATGGTGCTTCCTCTGTGGTTCCCAAAGGGTGGGGAAAAAATCGACTAACTGTGCCTGTCTGATGAGCAGGTCTGTCTGCGGCCGATGCTTACGCACCACAAGCACACAGATATCCTCAAAGGTCGTTCATGTCATGTTGCTTCGCTCACTGCCAGCCCAGGCATTTTCCCTCACCTATTCTTGCTCCGAAGTGAAAGTATTGACTTTCACAGCAGGGACATTTAATATTATCCGTCTTGGCTCACTTTGCTGACTGTATCTTATTCTGCTCTTCTTCAGAATGGCTTGGCTTGTTCTGGCCTGCGTCATAAAGCTTCCAAAATCTTTATGGAAATATAAAAAATGTGTGTGTCAGCGTTCAATAATGTATGGGTGCATGTGTCAGTGCAAAACAGAGTTCTCTATTTGATGGTTACTTTTGTAGTCAGTCCTTTGTGTGTTTTGTTGGGGGGGAGGATTGTGCACAGCAACAGCTTGACTTTGGATTTTATCACACAAGGCACTGATAAGAGAAGAAAAGCTGAGTGTTTTTTTTCTCTCTTTCTCTCTCACTTCACCCTCCCTTTCGGCCTCCCGGCCCACTTTCTGTCTCTCACCTTGGAAAGCTGTGGAGAAGAAGTAAAAAGGTGCAGAGGTCAGGAGGGAGTGTTGTAATAGGTTTGAAGTTAGTTTAATGAAGCATACCTGTGTAATGACGTGGGGATGAGATCTCACAATGTGACCTAACCCAAGGCACGATCAGCCAGTCCATTCCAGTAATACCAGGAATGTTCAGTTCACTACTTATTATTGTCAGTGCCGAATAAGGCTGGCAGTGACTTATAACTAAACCTTGACATCAGCAGGTGTGATCTGTTGAAATAGAAAAGACATAGCTTCAGAATTACTCATCAAGAGCTATCAGAGTATAGAAAAAGGGAGGATTAGGGAGTAAAAGAATGAAATGGCCTTACTAGTTGCTATGGCACCTGTCTGTATTCAAGCTGTCAAAGTTTTGTTGAGGGAAATAGATTTAGTATCTGGCTGTTTAACTTCCCAAAGTTGGGAAAGGCTTAGTTGGTCCTTACAAGGGGAAAGTGATATGTGGGTGTGTGCTTTCAGGTTAATGACTAATGCAGTGCACTGGGGTCAAAGTCCACACAAGCAGTCATGAGCCAGAAACCAAGTGTTACTGCCTATAAATCTGTGTCCCTGTATTTGTTCAAAGCAAAGCGTTTGTCTAACAAGGTTTTGGCATTTCAGGGTTGTGCACTAATGAGTGTCTAGGTATAGCCTACTTTGTTTGATTTCCTAATTTGAGGGAAGAGCTGTGGTATGTGAACCTGATTGTATTGTAGCAGTCTGTTTTTTGTCTGCTTCCCTGAACCTGCTATTGTGAGTACAGCCCGACTGATACTGGATTTATTAGGCCGATACTGATATTTGGGAGTTTAAAAAAATCTGATAACAATATACAGATGGGGGACAAATTAAAGGAAAAACCTGAATAACAGAATGGAGAAACGTATCAAATACAGATGCTTCCATATTGGTGAGAAGCATTTTCCTGGCATGGTTTTATCTCCACTTGTCCCCTTAGAGGGAAGGGTTGATGCAAATCAACAGAAAGTTGTTCTGAGTGATCACCTTTACACTTAAATGAAACATTTCAATCCTGATTGAAAAGGTCTCTTCCAGGATGACAATGCCCCCATCCATAGGGCACGAGGGGTCACTGAATGGTTTGATGAGTATAAAAATGATGTGAATCAGTGTTGGTACAGATCCCTTAGAGTTGCTTTTTTGAAGGAACTGCGACTGATATACTAAGCGGGACATTTTTCAGTGGAAAAATAAACTTTTTTATTGCTGTCTGGTGGACAAATTATGTAATGGTGATGCTGTACTTATCTCAAACCTAGTTAAGCTTCTCTGTATTGCAAGTTTTTATTCCTTATTGGCTGACATATACACTGATAACAGTATATCTGCAATAAGCTATTCATTTGTGTACCTCTGATTTTTTTTTGAGTATTGGTATTTTTTGTGTGGGAGGAGTGGGAACACCTACACACATAGCCTATCTCAGCCATATCCTGAACACACAAAAAAATATCTTTTTGTTGTTTTGGGGTAAATATAACTTGTGCAGAAATTACCTTCTTGCTATAATATAACTGTACAATGATAAATGATAATAATTTCAGCAATCATTAATACAGCCATAAGAATAACAACTTGCACTTTATTTTGTTCTGCTATTTCAGAGCTTGAAGCACGGTGTTTTAAAGGGCAGCTGTAGCTCAGGTGATAGAGTAGGTTGTCCATTAATCATAGGGTCGGTGGGCCACATGTCAAAGTGTTCTTATGCAAAACACTGAAGCTCAAATTGTGTGTATGTTAGTCGCTGTGGACAAAAGCATCTGCCAAATGAATGTAGTGTAATGTAATAAGACAAAACATATGAATTTGGTTTAGAAACCTAAAATTTTGGGTATGAAAATACTACACCAAGGCAAATATATAGCCTGTTGGTCGGGTGCAGAAAACTAGCCAAAATCTAACCACATCCTTGATTTCTTCTTCTTACCCTGCTCTCTGCCATGTTTTCAGCATGAGCACACCATCTTCAGGTCAGAAGACCCCAGTGGACCACGGTGTCCAGATCCGCTTTATCAATGACCTCTACGACACCGGCGGGGGACAGCCAGGGTCCCAGCCCAAGAGCAAGACTCAGACCACCTCCAAATATGGCGTGGCGGTCAGGGTGCAGGGTATTGCTGGCCAGCCGTATGTGGTCTTGAAGGACGGACAGAGAGGAGACTCGTATGGGGTCCAGCTCAAGACCCAGTACCCCTCTGGTTATAGTAGCCTCCCCCGGAGGAGAGAGAAGGCAGAGCCAGAAACACAGGGGGCGGATGTAGGAGGAGGAGGAGGGCAGGGAGGCGCACTACGACGGGCCCAGTCCCATGGCTCGCTGCTGGACAGGGATGGAGAGGGAGGGGCAGGCAATGAGGACTTTCAGCTGTCTAGGCCACCAGGGGATGGGAAGTCTGGTAGTTATGGGAATCTGGATGGAGGAATTGGGGTAAGGGGGGAGAGAGAGCAGATTCGGCGTGTCAGTGGTAGAGAGGGGGACACGGAAAGGAATATGTGGGATGGTTCGTACAAAGCAGGGCTCAACGGGTCTGTGGGGTCAGTGAGGAGCGGTCAGTCCTACCCTGACCCTCCTCTACAAACAAATGAGCTTCATTCTAATCAGAGACAGACTCCTGTCAACAGACTAATAAACAGGTTTGATGGTGGTAACACTGGAGGCCAGCAGAGAGGACTCCCTCCTGCACAACAAGATCCCAGAGCAACTTCTCCTCTCCTCACCCCCAACCCCTACAACTCACCTCCGTCCTCAACTCACAGCAGCTTGGGACGCAGCCAGGGCGCTGTTACCAAATTTCCTGGACACTCGGCTAATCAGTGGACTTCACCGGGGAGATATCCCGCTGTGGAGACGCCGCAGGCCAGTCTGACTGAGGCACAAGTAAGAATAAAATGTTTTATGGCTGGGCATTGCAGCTGATTTTCAGTAAACACCACATCGCATGCAACATTGCAAGAGTAGTTTTTTGATCTATGTCTCAAGGTGACTCCTGACCTTTTGCTGGACCAGGGTCAGAGTGCAGAGATGAGCAGTGAGGAGGAGCAGGTCATGCAGACTATATACAACATCCTGAGACAAGGGTATGGACCTACATGTTATCGTGGCTTAGCACATAGAGGTTTTGTTTAGTTGATGATTACATTCATATAAATGTGTTATATATTTGTCCATTTTCACCTTCCCTCAGGACCAACGAGAGTGATGTTGCCATCAAGCACAAAGTCAAGGTCATCTTTCAGAAGTTTCAGAATCTAAAGGTTTGTCCTTTTTGAAAATATCTAATTCTGTGAGGGTTTTTTCCTCCACTGGTTCATATAAAGAAATAGTATGAGCATACTGCTTACATGTATTTCCCAACATACCCTTTTTCTTCAACAGCCCAAAGAAAGACTGCAGGAAGATTGGATGAGAGAAAAGAGGGATCTTGAAAGAAAGATGGCTGAACTACAAACTGCCCTGCAGGTGGAAAGAAGGGTAAGCAGAAATAAAGATGTAGGGGTATAGAGATTTTTTATTTTGATAACAGTTTCAATACTTATGAGTTTATTAGCAGCAGTGAAATGTCTATACCTATCTGGATAAGACAGTTTTACTTTTAAACAGAAAGCACTTTATTTGTACTTCATTTTGTTTTTAATGCAGCTCATTTCCAATGTGTTCCCAGGATATAGAACCTAACTTTTTCCTGCTTTTCTTTTTCCATTTGAAGCCTAAAAACCCGTATTAGTGATCATTTTTCAATGTCCAACTTAAGGTAGAGGGGGAAAAGACATGTAGAGAATGTGTGCATGAGTTTCGGTGCCTTGGACTTCCACCAAACCTCCACAAATTCACTTGGCTAATTTGAACTGGCTGTCACCACAGGATGTTAACATTCAGAGAGTAACCTGCCACTTTAAATCAGCTCTAATTACACGGTGCACATCCAATGCCACACATAAACACTCATCCAAGTCTCCTTGAAATGAGAGCGCCAACTATCAAGTGAAGGAAATAGCTGTTGGTTGGCTGAGAGAAGGAACCTGTCCTCAAGAGTTTTTACGTCTTTTTAACTAATCTAACCAGGAAGGCTTTGGGTTCCTTGGAGTGCGCTTCAGATTAATCCTCAGATTAATCCTTAAAGCCCTCTGGGCTAGTCAAAGGTGCACACACACAATAATCTAACTTCAATAATGACTCATTATATGCTGGTTTAAAGAAGGTGGGCAGGTCTTAATCTCTAATAGCTCCTAAGAACTTAATGCATATTGATCGGTGGACAAATGAAGCCCACTTTAACATTTCCTAAAAGCCCATTGTTTATTCCGCTAGAGCTTCCTGATGTCTTATGTTTCACTGCTCTCATTTATTCATCATGTCTGCTCGTGTGTAGGACTCCGTTAGCAATTCTGATCCTGCTCTGAAAGCTGAGCTGGAGTGCTGTCTGGATGAAAATCTACAGCTCAGGGAGATGCTGGACCGGAAGAAGAAAGAATTAAATGAAACACAATCAGAGTGAGGACACAACAGCATACACACACACTCAAGCGCACACACACACAGACAGAGGAAAGCAGGAAAGGGCATGGTACTGTTGTCTGTGAGTCTTGGTGGTCAGGAGTGAGAGGGGTGCATGACAAGCCCGCTTTGTTTTCAAGCACACACAATTTCACAAAAAACAAGCAGTTACTGTAACTTATTCACAAGACAAACAAGTATGCCATAGTCATTTCAATTCAAAGAGTCATTCAGTAGTGTGTGTATGTCCTCTTTTCCTCGCAGGCTGACTCAGCTGCGTATGGACAGGGAGAACGCAGAGGCCCGGGTCAGAGAAATGGAGGACCAGCTGGCTGAGTTTCAGGATGAACTGAGAAGAGAGAATGGCAACAAGACGGTACAACAGAAGCCTCTCACCCAATGACACCCACACAGAAAGACAGGGAGAAACTATCTCACCCTACTATTGGATTTCTTAAAATAAGCTGAGAATTAAATCTAGCATCAGATTTACAGGTTGATAAGTTGAAAAATCTTTTGCAGTTAAGAGCAAGATTAACTTAAGTTCCTGTTAAGAAAAGTTGTATAGGGTTTGTGTAAACAAATGAGTAATACTATACAAATGTTAGGCCGAGAGATCAAAAGTATCAAGTTAATACTCTATGATCCCTGTGTCTGCAGGACCTGATGTCTTGTCAGGTGCAGTTGATGGAGGTATGCCAGCTGAAACAGAAGCTGGAGGAGACGCTGAGACAGAGAGAGAGGGAGCTAACAGCTCTCAAAGGAGCTCTGAAGGAAGAGGTGGCAACACATGACAAAGAGATCGAGGCGCTCCGAGAGCAGTACAGTGCTGACATGGAGAAGCTGCGCAGCAGCATGGAGCAGGTGTCTCAGGTGTGTACACAGACACAGTAGCCAGCTCATCATCACTTACTTACTTAATTTGAGACAAAATGGGAGAACCAGTCTCTCAACAACAGACCCCATGAGCAAAACTCACCTCTACATGCTTTTGAGAGTTTTTTTTTTTTGCAGTGACAATGTTCGTATTTTGGCTTTTAGTAGATTTTCTTATTGAGAGTGATTTACAAGCGTCAGCTTGTAGAGCATCCGTGTCTCACTAAAGGATATTTTTACAGGATACACAGGTGGTGTTGAGATCAAATCTGAGCCCTACAGATTTAGTTTCACAGTGTTTATAATGAAATACATTTCAGAATATTTATATGTAAAAAAAAAAGTTGCTTCATGTTCCTTGTGGCTGTTGATATTGCGTGTAGTGCTCAGGTCCACCTTTTTCAAAACTCAGTGGCAAAATGAAAACAGCACCATACACAGGAAGGCACCATAGCACACAGATAGAGGGATAAATCCTGATAATGGTTCATTCTTACCTATGAATATCGGTATACTCCTAATATTAACATAGTCAGGTTTGTCAAATCTATTTGACAATTTATTGACAATCTATTTGACATTTATTTATTTCCATGCTGCACTGTGCTATGGAATCTGGATAAATGTGCACTCATTTTATTGCTTTAATTCATTTTCAAGTCAAATCCACTCTGGTTTTCATCCCAGTTATTTCTAAAGCACCCTCATTTACAGTAACCTGTTTTGTACATAGACACATAAAGAAATTTTATGTGAACTACCTTTCCGAGTACTGTGATGAAAGCTGAAAGTCCCCTGATGAAAGCCTAAGGACAAGAACACAGGAGTGTCTGCAGAGGAGAGGCTGCATGCACAGGTGCATTGAGCATGCTCAGCCCAGGTTCTCTATCTATAAGCACCCCCCCCACTCACACATTTTTTTATTATATTACAGAAATATTATATATATATATATATATATATATATTCTTTCTAATATTGGAAAGAAACAACATTTTAAACTTGATCTCTTCAATTAAAACAATGCGGAGTGGTCTGTCTATCTTTCATATTTATTTATGATATAATGGTAGAGTTATAATCAAACATGCTCTCAATTCTTCTGTCTCTTATTTTAGTCTCACGCAGGGATCGAGGCAGAGCGGTTGCGTGTAAATGCATCTGTTCGCTCGCTCCAGCAGCAGTTGGAAGACTGTAGAGACGAGAGCAGCCACTGGATGGAGCAGTTTCACGCCACCAGAGACGAACTTCGAACAACTAAGCAAGAGTGAGTCTGTTCTGATACATCATATTGTTCACAAAGTGTATTCATTATTACCTACCTGGATTTGGGTTTTCCAGTGCTTACTTGGACATGGATTTTGTCACCATCTTGTCATGGTTTCTCTTTGCACCTACTGTACTACTAATGTGTGTCCATCTCTTCTCTTTCACTCTGCCTGGTCAATGTTTCTCCCCCTCTCTGTCAGAGAGCCACCCAGCAGCCCTGAAACACCGTGAGAGTCACTAATTGAACAGCATTTGTGTTGTAGATATGTCGACCTGTAGATGTGGCTAGCTGTGCTAACAACTGTCTGACCGTAGTTCCAAGGCCATCCACACTTACAGCCCTAATTCATGACTGTCTACACAGTCTACATGATCTAAATTCAAATTGTACAAGTACAAGTACAAGTACATAGATCCTAATGGGAATATGGACCATATTTAGTAATGTGGATGAGCAGAACTGGTGCTGAATGAATACATTTTTACATTTGTCTGTTCACATCTTCATTGTGTCCATAAAGTGGAACACTGAATGCAAGCAGAAACTATTAAGATACAGAGGAGTGGTGTGGATGATCTTAGATTTCTGTGTTCAGCACAAAACGTGTTCTAGATTTGTTTTCTGTGAATGTCTGACTGTTATGTGGTAACAGGGAATGCTGATTTATTTCCTGTGTTTGAAGATTAAATACATCAAAGTAAATTAAGCTCAATTGTCATGATTCACCTACAAAATCCAACTGCTGCTGATCAGATAATCAAGCAATCCTTTTATGTGGTGCAATTTGTTTAGAGCAACTGTATTTGATCTACATTTTTTAGTCTCCTGCAAGCCCGTCTGGAAAAAGAGGAGTTTGAGGAGGAACTAAAGGAGCTCCAGGAGAAAGTGGGCGCCATGAAACAACAGATGCCGGACCCTAGCCACACGCAGAGTCTCAACCAGGTGCAGTAAATACACACTCAGCCCTACCCACATGTTCACGGGTGAATGATCTGTTTAGCAAAAATGAAGCAATTTAATCATCAAATCGTTCATATGTCTGTTCAGGAGCTTCAGCGATGCAATGCTGATCTACAGAAGGCCAAGTCTGAGGTGGAGAAGCAGAGGACGGAGTTTGACAGGAAGGTCATGGAGGTCATCTCCATAAAAAAATCTCACCAGAACCAGGAGGCGGAACTGAAGTATGAGATTGACAGGCTAAAGGATCAATTACAGAGGGCCAGAGAAGATTTTGCCAAGGCACAGGAGAAAAACAAACGGGTTAGTTAAATCTTACAGTGAGGGGTTTAAAGGATTATTTAGATCTCAGTGAGGTTAACACAATGTAAATGAAACAAATTACATGGCTAGCACAACAAATTGTGGACATGTGTATGTAGTAGTTTTGATGTTGATTAGGATGATGAGATTTGTGTATAAATCTTCATTAGAAATTCTCATCTTTAATCTCTTCTAATCTCTCTTGTATTTTTCATTAATATCATTCCCTTGTCTTCCTGCCGGTAGCTCCCAGACCCGGCCGTCATCTCAGAGCTGGAGCAGAAGCTTGATGAGACGCGTAGTGAAGCTAGCCAGCTCAAAGAGAAACTCTCATTATCTGAGGAGGAACTGGAGGCCAGTAAAACATGTCTCAGTAGAGCTCAGATGGACGTTAAATCGCTCCAAGATGCCCAGCAGGAGCAGGAGGAGGCCAACACGCGTCTCAGAGAGAAATTCTCGCGGTTAGAGGTAGGTCACATCCCACCGTCACATAGACCATCAGTGTGATATCCTGAAAGCAGTGGACATATTTAAACATAATTGGACATCCTTTGTGGTTTCCTCAGGCTCAGCTGCAGACCAACGCCACTGAGAGCTCAGAGGTAGAGCTCGCCCTCCACACTGAGGTGAGAGGGCTGAGAACTGAGCTCGATGAGGCCAAGAGAAAAGCTTCCAGACTGAGCCAGGAGCAGCGTGAACTTAGCCTGCGTCTGGAGGATGCGGAGAAAGACAAGGAAGCACTCAAACAGACCATCAACCAGCTGGAAGAGACCGAGCGACAGCAGGAGAGAGCTCTGGAGAAACTCAACAAAGAGGTGCGAAGGAGAGATCCTTTTTATACCTTTGCAAAGAAATGAAAGCTTCTGCAGCTTTCTACTCATTAGAGGATTCACAGCACAAAAATATCCTCTTTTGTGTTTTTTTCCCTCTCCCCTCCCGGTCTCCCTGTCAGCATGAGTCTCTGACCGTGTCCTCAAGAGAGGAGGCGCAGACTCTCAGGGTTCAGCTGGAGGAGCACAGAGAGCGAGCACGCAAGGAAATGCAGGAGGCGCAGCGTCACGGAAACGGCGTTCAGAGTGAACTGGAAAGAAGTCATATAAATCTAAGGAGACTGGAGGAAGAAGTGTGTGTTTTTGTTTTGAGTGTTTGTGTGCATGCTTACTCGCCTGCTTGGCCTGGTTGTTGTTTTTATTATGAAAATGATGTCTGGTCTGAATGTTTTCAACAGTTTTGACACTTAATATTCATGGTGCATGCTTGACTGATTGTATTCATGCATCTGTGTGATATAACATGCAAAACCACACGTTTTTTTCATTGATAGAAATTCAGTCTGGCATTGCTGTTTCTAATATTATGATGAATCTTACTAGATATCACGACAGAAGAAGGAGCTTCTGCTTGTATGTGAGGAGAGAGACAACCACCAGCTGGATAAAGAGCTTCTCGTCAACAGACTGCGCCACCTTGAGGGAGAGATAGAGGCCAACAAAAACAGCCACAATGAGAAAACCCGGGAGGTTCGCATCCTGGAGGTAAGATGCGCACATCTGCTCACCTCATGGTTCGGGAGAATAAACCATGATTACAGGGCTCTCTGCTGTAAATAGTTCTGTTCTGCACCATCAAATCACAGTTTCCTTTCTGGGCATCTAATAAAGTTGATCTCATCTTGTCTCTGTCAGGACAAGCTGAAGCGTGTGGAGTTGGAGCTGGAGGAGGAGAGAAGCAGTGCGGAGATGCTGACAGACCGAGTGACCAGGAGCAGAGACCAGATCGATCAGCTCCGCTCCGAGCTCATGCAGGAGAGATCCTCCAAACAGGACCTGGAGCTGGACAAAAACGCCATGGAGAGACATGTACATACACACACGTTTGCTTACATTTGTGATAATCAGTAACTGAAGTCTTCTATCTGCCAAAATACACTTTTCACTCTTTGTACCCTTGCATCCTCACTGAAACTCAGAATACAGCATTTAGGCGAAAGTCCAAAACATACCCACACTCACCCTCCACTCGAGCGTCTGGGTGTTGTTGACCTGCCTGTTTGTCCGTGTCTCTCCCCGCAGCTGAAGGAGCTGAGGAGTCGTGTGGCTGACATGGAGGGCCAGTCTCGCTCCTCAGCAGGAGTCTCCCAGCTGGAGAGCAAGATCCAAGAGCTGGAAGAACAGCTACGGAGTGAGGAAAGGTACAGTGCAACAGATAGAAAATATGCTGCAAGCCAGCAGATCTTCATTCTGGATCACATTTTTTTCACCCTTGTTCATTTTTTTGACAACTGAATATCTCAAATGTAACTGTTAATTTTAACTATGAAAGAGAGTTAATTCCTTATTCTAAAGAGATATTTTAAATGTAAGTTACAGAATCCATGTTTTGGGCTGTAACATCAAGTTTGGTGTTGTTCGACTCTTCTTCTTGAATTTATTTAGGGTTTCTGCTTATCAAACCAGATATGGTGTACTTAGAAAGCGTGCTCTTTTTCACACACTCTGCCTCACATTAATTCAGTTATGCATAAACATACCTTTGAGCCCAGTAAAACCAGACTTTAACACCTGGCTACAGAGTATCTTCATGAGAGCAATGAGGTGGCAAATGTCTTGCTCAAGGGCATTTTGGCAGTAGCTGAGATGGGGGGAGTATTACTCATTACTCATTAGTCATAGCATGCCTACATGTCTTATGCTCTGTTCTTCTCTTGTATATGTAAAGGGAGAAGAACTCTGTGGTGGCGTCTCAACGACGTCTGGAGAGGAAACTTAAAGACCTCAACATGACGCTGGATGAGGAGAGACAAACACACACTGAACAGAGAGACCAGGTACACACATTCACCTCCTACTGTATGTCCGTATTTGACATGGGGATATATCAACATCAAACGCATATACAGTCAAACTTCACTTTAACCTTATCCTGTGTCGCAGCTTGCTCTGAGAGTGAAAGCTCTAAAGAGGCAGGTGGACGAAGGAGAGACGGAGCTGGAGAGGATAGATGGACTGAGGAGAAAGGCTCAGAGAGACATGGAGGAACAGATGGAGCTCAAAGACGCCTTGCAGACCAGAGTCACAGCACTGGAAACTGAGCTCAAGTAAGCATTTCTTTTTATTTGTCTCCACTTTCATTCAATCCGATTTGTTACTCGCTGTGTGAGCTTTTGGTAACGATTATGCAAGACACTTCCTGACAGCCAGATTATCTCAGCAATGCGCGTGAGTGAGTAAGACAGAGACACCATCTCTCCTGTCTGATGTCATTGAATGAATAAAACTGCATGTAAATGACGCTATTACCAGTGAACCCAGATTCTTCAGCTGTTGCGCACAGTTACAGACACCTGGTAGGGATTCACACAGCCTCCCTGAGGTGCAGCATTTCACAATGTGATGTGTGTAAAACAAATCAGCAGTCACCCACGTGTGAAAAGGTATTTCATTAAACTAAAACGGCGAATTACTCATGTACCACGGGGGAAATTAAATTCCAGACATGCTCCCACTATTAACAAGGAAGTGCCTGGTGTTCCCTTAAATTGCCAGCAGATGGAGCACTATGATCACCTGGCAGCATTTGTGAATAAAGCAACTGATGAATAAATAACAGTGTGTTTCAACAGTTAATGATGACATTGTTAATATCAACGATGATTATGTGTCACAGGAGGAAAGCCCATGCAGCAATGCGCCCAGCTTTGGATTCATCCGCCCTCAGCTCAGATGATGACGACAGCCTGTATGACCCCTCCACCATCACCTCCATCCTCACTGAGAGCAACCTCCAGACCAGCTCTTGTTAAAACAGCACTTCAGGGACAGGGAGAGGGTGGGAAAACATAGCACTGTTTAGGAAAAAATGGAGGGAAGTGTAGGTTAGCTGTTGTGTAGACTTGGAGCAAAGCCAAAAGGCTGAATGGCATACACTACAGACAATGAGGGAGGACCTGGGAGGTAAATGACATATTGTAGACGTTAGCAAGGGAATGATTTTCCACACCAGAGTGAATGGAAGGAAACAAAACATCCTCTGCATTTTAGGGAATTTCCTTCCGTCTACAATGTACATAGATGGTACAGTTGGAAGGACACAAGGTACTCCAAAACGCAAACACTCACGACCACACGAAGTCAGTAACTGGATTGCAAAGAGAAAAGCTAGAAGCACAGAAAAAAACCTAAATAGAAAGTACCTCTTGCACGTTTTGGTACAAATTCAAATTCAGTATGTCGAACCATTTCAGGGTTGAGACTCTGGGTCAAGCACTTATGGTACCAAGTCTGACTTTGACTGAATAATCAAAAATACTCTCTTCATTTCTCAGTGTACACAGTTTACCTGTTGGTCTTTAGTTTTCTCTGTAGCACATCCGTCAACTGACTGAACTCACAGATTCTGTACCCAGCATGCACAAATATTAGGTAGCACTACTGAAAAACACGGACCAAACGCTGACACTGAGTGCATTCATGATTGCCACCAGTGATTGAAAGAGAAACTATAAGCAATATAACACTATAATTCTTATGCTGGTTTTCTTATCCTGACCAAATCTAATGGTTTAAGTACTGCAAATGATTCTTATTGAATTAAATCTGGAGTTTGTTTACATAAAACAAAATATATTTTCTCATGTTTTTTAATAGAAAATGTCGCTCTGTTCTTGAGGATAGTTTGGAACAGGAGTTTGTTCCACCGTCCAGTTTTTAATGTCACACGGTACACAGTGTGGGAATGCTGAATTATAAAATATGGCAAAGTATGGCACTAATAGCATCTGAAATGGATTGTCTTGGACAGGGACACAATATTAAATACTATAAATGTGATAGTAACTTCATGTTGCTGCAAAGGTTTAGATTAGTTTTTTGTTGCTCAACCTGTTTAGTCTTTTTTCACTGTATGTGAAGCAGTTTCCTGGTAAAGGTACAAGAGACTTTTGGTTTTGTGGTTTATAATTTTGAGCACAAAATGACTGTCCTTTGTCAGAATATCACACACTGTATAAAAGTGGTTTTCCATGGCCAAAATATCTTTCTGTCTGGTAAAAACTTTACAAGTTTATCTGTAGAAGCTGCACAAGTTCTATGCATTCACTTATAGCAAGTCACTGAAATATATTGTCATCATTTCATTATGATGCCTTAAAATTGTTAAAAAGAATTTTGTAATTGACTTGTAATTCTTATCTGAATGATTTTTGTAAAGTGTTTGTATTTAACATTTATAGATTTTTTGATTTTTGTATACAGTTTGAACAATCAGTTGGAGCTATAATTGTATCACATTTTGCTGTAATGTAATGTGTCTCCCTATCTTTTCAGTGAAACTGGAAAATTGTTCTTAATATGATTTGTTAGATTTTAAAGACGCTGGTATATACTATAATTGTTGACTGGAAAAAAAATCACACTGTGACTGTACTTCTCAAAATAGATCTTTTTTCTATTGCATATAAGTTTAGCAACAATAAAACTATTAAGTTAAATTCATCTATGTTTATTGCCCTTGTAATAATTACAAAATGTTAAACAACTACTTTTATTGCATAGTTTTGTTTTTGCACATTTCAAGATGTACAATTTCTCATTGTTTTTGTCCGTTTGCCTGAAACAGAAGGAGTCAGGTATAACTGGCTTTCTGCCCACTAAAGTAGAAGATGACAGTGGACATTGCTCCCCATGCCAGTACATTCCTTAGAAAGGTCAGTTAGCTTTATTGGAAAAGATCAGCAAATCTTTAACCCAGATAGAAGTGGATGTGCAGTAATACTGAATTAAGAATTCACCATTCAATTGCTCATGTGATAATCAAAAATATATAGATACTCAATTTGTTTAATTTAGTGCCTTGATGGGCACGATGGGTATGATGGGCCAATTATGTTTTGTTTTTGGAAAGGTTGCCTTGATAACAGTACAAGGATAAAAAATATTTAAAGTGACTATACTTGATATTTGTATAACAGTGTGTCAAATGTGAAAGGTTGAAAGTGAGTTTCAGTTCATTGTTTAGCTGTCTTGCTGCAACCTTACTGTTCTGGTTTACTCTCACCGTTCTCATGGTGTTGTTTTCAGCCAAAGCAGGAAGCTGTTTTAATGTAATGGAGCATTTAGTGTAGCAGCTAAAGAGCCACATATTTCCCTCAAGAGTTGGTAGAGACCAAAAACAGAGCTAAAAGCAGAGTGAATATTGGACACAAACACGACTCCAAATGAACGATAATGTTGCTCCTTAACTACTGGATGTGTAAATAAGCAACTGTTTGCTTCACCACATCAACTTAAAACTGATGATATGTCAGTGTTGCCTTCACAATTTGTTTCTGCTAGTTGGCTGGAAAATCAGTTATTGCAAGTTTAATACTAAAGACACACACATACACAAGCCCCTAGCGGCTCTTCTCTAAATAAAAGAGTAAAATGTTGAACATGTTAGTTGTATGAACAATCTGCATGATAGACAAAAACTACAAACTAACTTTTAGCATTTGTAATCTAGTAGCAGAAAGACATTCACATTTAATCAATTCTGTATAAGCTACAATTCCCATGTTTGAAGGTCTATTTCAAAGGAACAAGCTAATGGAGATGAGTCACGCTCTTGTCTTGGCAGCAGGGCTGTGCTTCTCTAGAAGCTGAGGTCTGTCTTCTGAGCCTGAGTTACACAGAAGTGCATTGCTGCTGAACGAGATATTCAACACCACCTACAGGAGCTCGCTGAGCGCATAAGAGTTATTATCACTGTGTGTGTCCAGTCCCTGACATTAATTCACATTGCCTGTGCATGATTACAGCTTTGTCTTTTTCAAACACTGGTTTTGAACAGACAAACTGCGGTGGCCCGGCAGCCATTTTAACATGTCATAGCAGGAAAAGCACAGGTGTAACTAATAACATTGATTACAGCCTCCTTCCATGTGGGTTTACCTTTACCCTGATATTGTGCATGCTGCATTGCTTACTGGAGCACTTAAATGCATCGGTTATTGTTATGTAATGTTATTAATTATGTCTGTGCTTTCTGCCGTGGAGTGGAAATACTGCACAGTTGGTCATCTTGTAGCTGTACAGGCCCTGTAGAAAATGAAGCATCTCCAAGCAGCATCTGTGTCACAAGCATGCTGCATCACCCCCCAAAGACACAACACTGCAGCGACCTATAGTGTTATGTTTGCATCAGCTGTTCCAGCAGAGAAGCAGAGGGTGTGTTGACATGCCGTTGAACCTGCAGCGGCCACGACTGAGTGCCAGTGTTGTCGTTTTGCCCTCTTATCTCTTGTCGCAGAAGCGTTTTTGTTCATCATAGCTGTGATAATCGGCTCAGCCGATGTGTTGACACAAGAGGACTGCGTTCACTCGCACGTTCACACGATCATGGTGTTCACACAAACCTGGATAAACAGTTCAGGCCTCCACTCTACCTGCTGGACTTCAGGCACAGCTGTCGACTAACTAAACTTTCACATTCTACAATAATACACACAACTACATCCGTGCCCCACCATGCACAAAACCTACCTAACTACTGAAAAACCTAAACTAAATCTAAATCTGTGTTGATGACAGCAACATATGTTGAAAGAAAAACAAATATTTAATTTGCTCTACAAAGTACAATAGTTTACAGAGTGAAATCTGGATTAGACTGTGATAAGCGTCATGCAGGGCAGAAATCAACTGAGCTGATGTGTTAATAGAAGAGGCCCGCGTTCCCACTTGTTCATGTATTTCCAGATTTACACAATTATTGCAGGCGGAAATCAGCCCACCCGCCACACCCTTCATAGATTCGAGACAAATTAATAATGTCTGTTTGCTGAAGCTTCAATTGTGTAATCAGGATGATGCCGTGAGTTGCAGGCTGCTACAAGCAGCAGAGGCCTGTCTCATGCAGTTGGTACTGCAGGTAGTGATCGATGGTTTGCTGCTGGCAGGAGCACCACAGGGTGAGGCGGCGCGATAGGAATGTGCGAGGTCAACTGAGATGAACAGGAAAACAGGTTAAAGGAAACTTCTACAGAACTACAAGATGTTTATAAAATAACATCTCACATCAGAAGATAATCCCACTCATAACACCTGCGACTGTTGACTCATCTCTAAATCTCTGGAAAAATCTCTTCACGGTAATGGGAATAAATCCACTCCTTTATGCTTTATGCCAAAACATTTTTGACTTCGGGCATTTGTTTTTCCTACATTTGAAAAAGATGAAAGTCAGCACCCTGGAGGGAGACTTCACCAACTCCCCTTGTTATTTATGTGTTTACATCCTATTTGGCACTCATAACAAGACTGACTATTCTGAGACACCACAGTGGCGTAAGTGCCTCAGAAGAGTACAGGTCTCTTGCTGATTTTGACAGACTTGCTGTACCTCCTGTGGTGCTATTGTGTGATTGATCTTCAAAAGACCTGAAAAAGAGTCCTTTTCCTCCCCTGGTTACTGGGAATTTCACTTTAAATTCTTTACTTGGAACAAATTTGTTGGCATGAACAAATCATCAGACCTTCATCACACCTTCAATGTTTGCTGTAGAACCAGATGCAGTGTCCATGATACGACACACCTCCCGTCCACTGTAACCAAACCCGTACAGTGCCAACAGGTTGTGTACAGTACAGTACCTGTTTTGCTAGACTATAAATGAGCGAACATACTTTCCATGGGTGGGATTGGGTTTCCATATCATTCCAGCTTTCCAGGGCACAACTTTAAACCCGAGAGCTCATTTGCCAAGAGCTGGGTGTGTTGTGTTTTGAAACCACGGTGTGTTTGCTATTGCATACGGTTGCACAGAAAGAATGCAGCCCTACAGTAAAAATATTTCCATCTGCCTCCAGGTGTTCCACATGTGGAAATACAAGTCTTTTAGGCTTGGATGCAGTCGTGTGGATACAATGACAGGTGTGTTTTCATTGTTTTTGTGTTAATTAGGATTCAATGTATAAAGAGATAAGGAGTGGGGGAATCATTTTACTACATCAGGGCTATAAATATCTATCCTTGTGTTCAACCACACATGATACTCAGGGCCAGGATTTAAAAAGTACTGAGGTCATGACAACACAAAGGAGGAATCTAAATTATTGAGATATTTTAATTTTTATATCTAATTAAATCAGCTTGGTGTTAAATTATATTTTGTGTAATTTTTACTTAAATGAAGCAGTTCTTACACAAACTAACTAAACTCTAACTAAAGTAACTGTTTCAGAACATTCTCAATTTCCTTACAATTAGTACCAAATTACAGTTAATTCCAGGAAACTTGCTAGGAAATTATAAGGAAATTACTGACTGGTAAAATAAAGTGTTAACATTTTATTCCCCTATATGAATTTCTAAATCATCTATGATGCCAGAAATTTGATTATGGTGGATTTAGTCAAATTAAAATCTACCAAGTCTAAAAACACTGGAACCAGCCTTAAACAAATTGTAGGTTTTTAACTGTACCATGTAAACTCCCCCGTCCAGGTTGCTGAAACCAAACTTCACATAAGAAACACAGAGGACGTGACCTCAGTGTCCTCATTAGTAGGTAGGGCTCTGATAATAATAAAGGAGTGGAAAGGATGGAAAGATGACATTTCCCTATGAGGTACACTTTGCTAATCTAGAGTATATGACTACTGTTATAGTGTCATCATTGTTTTCGAGAAAGCGACATAATTATATCACCACACACTGGCTCTGTGTCACCCTCTTACACTTTTAACCCCTGACAATTCATTCCCACACAACCAAAACATGAGCTGTTTGTGTCTTTTCCTGATTATTAGTCAGTTTTCAGCACTGTTGTTCAGGTCATCTGGTTGGATTTTTAACCTTTTAATGGCCCCATTCAGGCAAAGAGCAATTGAAACCTTACTGTTATTATTATTTCATTTATCTAAAATAATAATTCATTCAGCATTTCTTTGTTCCTTCGGGCGCTAACAACAAAAAACTTTTTTTTTTAACTGACCACACAATTTTCAAATTATGATCCTGTACCAGATGGTTGTGAATTCCATTTACAGTTAAAAGTGCACATTCAACAATCTGCATAATTTTTTTTCTCTATTAAAGTGAAATAAGATAAATTTAACATCTTTTTATTGTAGTAAAACTCAAGATATAGAACATTTTACATATAATATAAACATGGTGTCATTTAAATGACGAATAAATAAAATCAAAAATGCACTAATGGTCATATTAAAAGAACAAAACGTTATATGACATGCAGTGCAATTTCTGTAGAACTAGATTAGATCTGCTCATTGAGGCGGCAGTGAAATTGTTTTTTTCATCCTATTCTTGCTAGCTTGTAAGTATTTCCTATACACTTCAATCTGGCCACACTTCGGACTCTTCTGGTTCTGAAAACCGCAGTGCACCCAGGGAATGTTTTTAGCCTTAACACGCTTCAACAGAGTGCTATAGATGGCTCATTCAGGTTATAGTTTAACTCAAAATGTGCCCCACCAAAGACCACTGAGGGGACCACCAGAGTCACATGAGAAGAACGTGAACGAGTGTGAGTATCAGGATTCTGACTCACGTCGTTGTCTCAGACGTGGCTGTATGTAAACATACAGACCTCGCATACCATAGCTGTCTGCCGTCTGATTTCTGGACCAGTCTGTCTGAGTGTGGCCGGCTGTGTGATGTAAACACATAATTGTGGCTCATATTATTGCTTAATGCCTGGCACACATGATGACATACATAGTGAGGTTTTTAGGCACTGTTTGTTAGTACGGCCTCATTCCAAATAATCAATCAACCATCAAAAACACCCAGTCACTACATTCTTGTTTAGTAATCTATTGCAGTTAACAGTTATCTTGAATCATTTACTTATTAAATACCCATATAGTTTCTGTGTGTGCTTGTGTGTGTCGTCTCTGCTCCTGGTTTAAATTCACTTAGCGTCATCCCTTGTATGCCACCGTGAGCTGTTGTTTGCTCCTCAGCAGTCATTAATGCCATTAAAGTCTTTATCCAATTTGAGGTCTGTGCCGGCCTCGATCAGCTGCTGCTGGAATCAGCTGAATGCCAGCAGAGAAACTCTCCCTCTGTTACTTGTGCTTTATAATCTTCTTCCTTTTTATGTGACCTCAGTCAACTCTTGGAAATATGTTGTTTATAACGTGTAAACATTGATGCTGCATAAAGACTTAAAGAAAACGCCCCCATCACTGATTCATTTTGCATGTTTTAGCCTGTTTCTGAATGTGTTTCCCTACATTCCAGTTTCAACTGGTTTCAATTCATTTTCCTGTGTTATAAGAAATCAACTTGCAGAGATATTTAAAGGGTTTTTTTTAAGTTTTTCCTTATCCAAACTGAGAGCCCAAGGCCAGAGGGGGTCATGCTGTACAGACTGTAAAGCCTGATGAGACAAATTTGTGATTTTAGGCTGTGTAGATAAAACTGACTTGACATTTAATTTGTGTTAAAGTCGCGTTGTCCTTTTTGTGGTTATATAGTTACAAAGCACAGACCGAACTGAAAAGTCTGTGCTGTGTTAACCACACCAAGACAACGTTGACAAAACAAGAGAGTAGCATGATGTTCACTGTGGTAGATGACTTATCTCAAATTCATTATAATACTGTGTGGAAATGAACGAAAGCTGGAACTTGAGAAAAACACATTCAAACACATGTAAGTACGCTTTAGGAAATGTGAGCAGTAATATGAAGTAAAATATTTGTGATTTGTCAATAAGGGGCAAAAAAACTAATTGTAAATAAATTGTACATATAAAACACTCTTTAAAAAGCACCTTAAATCACTGAATTTAATACTTTGTAAGCTAATAGGAGACACTTAAACAGGTTCATTCAGGGTTTAAACCTTTTGAATTAATAATTCATTAGTAAACTGAGCAGTGTGCAACATTTAGCAGGAGTTGACCATCCATAGTCCAACAAAGGGATGGTCAGCTTCAGTGTTTCACACTTTAAAACAGCCTAATAACACCACCATCATGTGATGAGCATGATGTAAGGAGGCTGCAGGTACCTCCGACAGTCCCCTGCCCCTCCCCTCGCAGCTATTCCCGTCTCCCCCAGTTCCCTATTTGGCTTCTTTCGGTCGGGTTTGTGGGCGTGTTGGTTTTTGTCGCTCACTCCCACAGTGACGTGAAGAGAAAAGTCCTCACAATGTGCGGAGAGGCAGAGAGAGGGGCGGACACACACACACGCAAATTAACACACCGGGCCGAGGACTGATAACAGCAGGAGCTACTGTTGGAGCGACACCGCGAAGTTCTTCTAACGGAGGCAGCTTCATATATTTATTTATTATTTATTCAGTTTGTGTGTGGAGTATTTATCCTGTTTCTGTCGAAGATGAACGGAGTGACGAGAAGTCTGTGCACGTTTGAGGACATCAGAAATCAAGATTATGGGGTAAGTTACTCGGTATTATTTCTCACTTTAGTCTGTTCAATGAGAAGTAGGTCTGCGTGTATTTCTCTCTGTTTATATCCTGTATGGATGCATGAACCAATCAGGAAATCGAAGGTAGAGACATTCTTCCAACTCTATTTTAAAATTTTCAGTCAAAATATTTTTCTTTAATTTTCAGTTTCAGTTTGTTTTTTGTTTTCTTTCCATGACTCTGCTCAGTTGTGTGAACTGGATCAGAGGCCCACTGTGACTCTGTGACTCTGTCCTAGATCTTCAAGCTTCATCTGCTCTGAGTGGTGTATTAACTATTAAGTCTCTGGCCTTGTAGTAATTAAAGTATTAGCCCCCCCCCACCCACACAAGTCCCAACACACACATAAAGGCAGCAGCTCAGAATTAGTCCAAATAACATCTGTGCCTGTCACAGGTGCCTTCTGCCCACATCATTTAAGGGCTTACAGTTGCAGTTGTGACAGACAGTGAAGGCAGCTCAGGAACCTGTAAAAGCTTTGCTCCTGCAGTATGTGCACCACCTGTGCGTGTGAAGTTTTTTCTTAAACAGGATTTAACATCACACTTCCTTCTTCTCCTACTTTTAAATGAGTGATCAGCAGCAGCTCATGTCATGTACAGTACAGTAGATGGGTTTTGTCCTCCATCTCTGGCAGCAAACGTTTAATCATTTACCTCACCTAACAAAGCAAACTGTTAACCTGCACTGAGGTTTATGAGGTTGCGGAGCAACATGACACTTTCACCTTAGTAGCAGCCTCCTGCTGAGTTCAATACCTGCCAGCAGCAGCGACAGATCCACTCATATCAGATGATATTGTCTAAAGACGGGCATTCCAGTGAACAGTCTCAACCAGGATTATTTTCAATAAAAATCAAAGTATGATAAGAGCAGAATTTGAGAGCAAGGCTTTACATTTGTGTCAGTGCTGTAGACTGGAATATCACTCACTGTTGTGTAACCGTACAACTGGCAAAAAGGTCAAAGTGTACAAAGGGCAGCTCCACTCACACGCCTAATAAACTTGTGTTGAGTAAACGTGTCGTGCAGTAATATGTGAAACTCCATATTTCACTCACAGCACATTTGCATCAGCTTCATACAGGAAACAAATTCCTCGTTATCAAAGTCAAATCCAAATAGTCAAACCCGCCTACAGTATTTACATATCTGATATGGTTATTCAGGTCAGGCTAAATAAAGCATCTGAGGTATTTCACCTCTACATGTAACATTTCATAATGACTGTGCAGGAAGATTATTAACAAAAAATGACACTTTATCAGGGATAGGCCTATAAGGATACATGAGGGGAAGGAATGTGCCTGATGTAGCAGAGAGAAAGGCCTTCAGTGGTTGTTTTGTTGTTTTATTGATAAGCATGTTTCCCGGAACTGATCTGACATAAAACAGGAGGAACATTCATGTCCGGCTTTGAAACAAATGTTCTATAAAGTTTATAATAGTGACATTTTTCAGCTATTATTTGAACATTATTTGAGACTTGTGGCTTCTCCTCCCTAGAAACCCAGTATATTGAGAAGATTGTTGTTGTTTTTTTGTCTGTGGGGGCACTTTTTGAATAATGCTGCAATTATCCCTCCAGACGTTTAGTTTCCCTGCGTTGTCTGACTTAACACATTCCCCCTGTCTTTCCTCATCCTCCGTCACCATCTCAGTGTGACGTTACTGGCTGGGAATGAGCCAAACATGACATGTAAATGCATCTATGTAGAGGAGCGACTGGAATATGCCAGAGCACGCCTGGTTAGCACGTAACACGGAGCAGGAAAGAAACCAAAGAGATTATTATTGGTTGTAAAATGAGTGTAGAAATTATAGTGTTCTCTGTCACTGTGCAGTCCTGCTGGCAGCTCTCGCTTCATGACTCAGATCCACGTTCCCGGACTAGCTGTTTGCCGTCAGCGTTCACCCGTTCAGCTTCTCACATGATGGTTACACACACGCAAACCCTCCAACACTTTACACCTCAGCTCTTCCCTTTAAAGTTTACCTAACCTTTAACCTAACCCTTAAGTTTGTACAGACTGCTGACTGACTGAAGGGCCAGGCCTGACAGTCAGACTGGCAACGATACCCTTCACTAGCCTGGGAAGTACAACTCGATACTGAAGGATTTAATCCCGAGACTTTATTTTCATTATTAATTTATGTGCTAATTATTTTCTTGATTAATCGATTAATCATTTAGTCTATGAAATGTCAAAAAACAGGGAAAAATCCCCATCACTATTTCCCAGAGCCCAAAGTGACATCTTCAGATTGTTTGTTTTGTCCAACCAACAGTTCAAAGCCTGATTTCATATATAACAGGAAAAATGCAGAAAATCTTCACATTTAAGAGGCTGGAACCTGCAAAAGTGACTAATAGAAAAATTACTAATGTGACCTATAGATTATCAAAATAGTTGCAAATAAATTTTCTTTCAGTCGACCAAAAAATGTATCGACTAATCGTTGCAGCTCTACTTAACCTCACTCGTACCTGCTAAGGTTGTATAATGAACTTCAGTACTTGTTGAGCGGAGAAAATGAAATGTGTACAATTTGAGTATCAGTAACTGTTAAGTATCCAAAGTTGAATGGTTAAATTCTCAGTCTTGTTTACTTATTATTTTATCAAATATTCCCTGATCTTAGTCACAACTTTGAACTTTGACTGTATTTTATTTCAGTAAAGTTCCTATTCAGCTTCTCACTGTATGTCAAGACAAGGAAAAATGTGTTTATCCTAATGCCTTACGTAAGTAAGGTACTGAAACTCGGGTATTGTATCGACACACTTGAAACATTACCTGCAGCACTAGTTGGCTCACACCTGTTGCCTCAGAGGCCGAGGTTTATAATGCAGCTGGGTAGAAGACAGAAGTGACATCTGTGCAGCGGGTACAGGAAAACAGTGCAAGAGATGGATAGAGTGATTTAATGGATGATGAAGGATACACACACACACACACACACACACACACACACACACACACACACACACTCAAGCTTGAGGATTTTTTTAATGGAATGCAGGTACACCTGAAGGCACATGTGGATGTTTTACTATTTATGGCCATGATGCCTGCTGCTGGAATCTGAAACATTTTATATCGGGTGCACTAAATTACTCTGAAGCACATTTTGTTTTTTGCCCCAAATTGTCTGTCTGTTTATCAGCAACATTCCCAGGTTGTTGAGCTGATTTAACTCAGATGATTTTCAGGCCTCCTGATGCCAAAGTCCGAAACAAAAGCGTCTTCATACCCTTTAAGCCTTTCAGCCTGGTCATACCCCGTGTTCTTTTGTGCCCATTGTCGGTGCACCCAGCAGTGTGGACGCTGTGTGTGTGTGTG
>NTHP01000058.1:613816-656820 GCA_003416845.1 Oplegnathus fasciatus
AACAAGTAATGCATTTCGGTTGCCACATTTTAAGCAAACCAAAGTAGTAAAGGATCCCCTGTTTTTCTCCCTGACTCTTCCAGGCTGAAAGCAGCAGGCTGAGGGAGCATCTGAGCGACCAGGAGGAGAAGCTGAAGACCTCAGAAGAAGCCAGCGAGAGAAAAGACAAGCGTCTAGAGGAGCTCCAGAGGCTGCTGGGAGGGATGGAGCAGGAGAGCGCCACCCTGCGGGAGGCAATCCGCAACCGCGAGGAGGAACTGCGCGAGCTGCGCAAGATCAGAGAAGAGGGCCAGAAAGGGGAGCAGAGGTCAGCTAACGCACACGATAAATTATTCTTTCTCGATCAGTGACAATCAAATCAGGAGCAGTGTGTTATAACTCTGTTTGGACTTTTAGGGCCGAGCAGTTGGAGAAGGAGGTGGCTATTCTCAAAGAAAAGATCCACCATCTGGATGACATGCTGAAAAGCCAGCAAAGGAAAGTCAGACACATGATTGAACAGGTGAGGCGCACATGTGTGAGACTCTGCAAAGCAAACACATTGTCTCAGCGTTCATATTTGTGCAGGATTTGCTCAGTGTTTTGACTGTGTGTTTGCTCGTCTGTAGCTCCAGAACTCTCGCATGGTGATCCAGGAGAGGGACCGCGTGATCAAAGAGCTGGAGGAGAAAGTAGCATTCTTGGAGGCTGAGGTGAGTGCTGCTTATTGTCTTCTCCTATAAAGATAATTTCTATGGCATTTCAGTGGAATTCAGAATGAAGGGTCAGAAGTGAGGGACATGAGAAAGGAATCAGAGCCTGCTCAGCCTGATCGCTGGAAAGAGAGAGAGAAGAGATATGAAAGGGAAGGAGATGCAACCACTGTCTGCTTGGTGGCCACATTAGTGTTTTTTTCTTATTGTCAATATGTGAACTGACCCCTGACCTCCTGTGTGTGCAGAACCGAGAGATGCATGACCAGATGGACTACTTCCTGGGAGGACAGAGGTCAAATTCCTACCTTTCATCAGAGCGCAACCCCCAGATCGTCTATAGGTAACTTATTTTGCCTTTCACCTGCAAACTCCAGAAAAATTCCTACAGGGCCCTTACTTGCTCATGCGTGGGTAAGAAGTATGGCATTTATTTTGATTAGTGAAATGTGTCCAAAGTAACACAAGAGCAAATGATCTCTTGTTGCAAATCTCAGCTTGCAATTTGCAAATTTGGTGGAAAGGGCCCCCAAAATATAGCAAACATGCAAACACACACATAAGCTCACTCACACTCAAATATTCACCTATTCTAGTTGTACATCTGCATAAAATGCACACTGCTGATTTGTTTTTATGCTGTTTCAATGTACAAACAACTTATCTCTCTTCCTCTTGTCCCCTCAGTAAACCAATCAAACCGTCCACCTCCTCAAACAAACCACTCCCTTTCATCAAAGTCATCGAGATCAAGTCATGAAGCGACCGTGCAGAAGAAAGATATTATAAAGTAATTGTTGGGAAGGACCCAGAAGCACCAAACTTTTTCAATGCCGACTGAAACCAAACAGCAGCTCTACAACCACATCTGATGGCATGAATATACCGGACTGCAACTACATCAACACTAACACTAAACCACAAACACTCTTGAAGGAAACTGTGTGGTGTTTGGCGGCACACACGCATCAGGGCTTGCTGTGTGTCCAATAATGAGTGAGTGTGTATGTCAGCTTTACTGTAGATACAGTAAGCGTGCTGATTCAGCTTATGTGCATTTGAACTTTTTACATGTAATACTGCATACTGTGTGCAAGTGTTTTGATGACTTTTTTTTAACCTTTGAGTTTATGACATTGGCGTTGTTGTATCAAAACAGAACCTTCTAAAAGTGGGTTATGACATTATGAAGTCCATATACAGCAATGTAGCAAAAATGGCTAACTGAGCTAAACGTTTCATGTAAATATCATTAACCACATGATCCACATCCTGTGTACTCATTAGTCACTCATTCATGACTCTGTTCACTCCGCTGAGTGAATGGTATGATGCTTTAAACGTGTAAATACTGAGTGTAGCCGATATAAGGTCAACACCCTGTGATGAAAATAGCCGTTTTTAAATTTAAAAAAAATGTTTTTAAGTCCCAAAACAATATGGCACTTTATGAAACTGTGAGGAAGCAGAAGGAAAAATGACAATGTCAGCAGTGAATAAGATATTTGATATTACTGCTTCTTAGAGGTGTCATTATTCTACATATTTCTTGTAAAGCATTTCAGTTCCCTCATTGTGTAACAGTCACCTTGTTTTGTACATGATATTAATGAATGTGATTTGATGTTTTTATTTCTGTCTAACAACTTTCTCCTTTGTATTTATTTATATTAATAAAACCTCTAGACAGATTGTGTGATAGATTTTTTTATGAAGTGCATTCTAATCTATTATCTGTGTTTGTAGTTCTCTGAATAAATTACTGAAAATTAATACAATGCTTCTTTTGACTTCTCACTGGAATCACACCACTCTGTAAGAACTTGCGCTGACCTCATGTAAGAACACTGTGCAATATTTCGACTGTATGTCACTGTTTTATTTGGATGGCAACTTGTACAATAAGCACCACAGAAAATAAAATTATTCAGGCATTAAAATGCCTCCCTGGGAACCCTGAATACCAAATGAAACACACAGTTCAGACATCTGGGTGCCAGTCTACCTCTAAAAAAGACAAAAGTCAAGAAATACACTTACCCTGATGCAATACCTCACATTCAGAATGCATTAATGCACTGGAATACTGTTAAATTACATTGCACTGAGAGAACTGATTCAACCAAAAGAGCACATAATCATGTTAAATTCATTGAATCAAGTATGGCTTATGTAAAACAAATGTTTAAGGCTCAAAGAAACAGCTGCGGCAAATGAACAGCAGAGACGTAACATAAGTGACATAAACAGTGTGTGTTTTTTCTCAGTGCGAGATCATTAAACACTGATTTTCTCTACAATCATTGTTAACTATTAGCATGTTTAAATACAGTTGGTTAATTGTAACAAGTCTGCATAGGCCTTTACATTGTGCAGTAAATACTGATTGTCTTATGCCATTGCATAGCCCCTTAGCTCTGGTTTTGTTTTGGTCAAATCAACCCTACTTACCATAGTCACTTACTATAGTTGTTTTGCAACCCAATTATAGCACTCATACATGCATTAATACAGGATACATGCATAAGCTACACTTAGGTAAAAAGCACTGTGCCAGTAGTCTGATATGCACTTTACTGTAAATCAGGCAATATGTGTTAGTATATGAAGGCAGTGCTTTTATCACTTCACTCTAAACTATCAGACGACAGACCCATCGCCGTCCCTTGTAGGCACTTTAATCACTGCCTCGTCCTTGACCTTTCTTTTGGACGGGCGTCTCAGATTTTCAGAACGTACTGTCCAGAGTGTTGTAGTTGTCTTTGAAGTTCTTCAGCTCCAGGAAGTGCCTGGGCCGCTTGCTGCGCTGCTGCATTGTAGACGTGAGGTAGGTGGTTTGGGTGGGGGAGGAGGAGGAGCTCGCGGGCTCCGTGGTGCTGGTCAGGTCTTTGGCTGCAGACTGGTGGTGCTGGCTCGGAGAGCTGCCGCTGCTGCTGCTGCTGTGAGACTTGACACTAAAAACAACGGAGGGAGAAAACAGATTGTTCCCAGTGTATAATTAACATTCCATGATGGGGATTAGCATGAAAGGAAAGCTGTGAGGGAGCAGTGTGAGGAAAGGTTGTGTTTACTCACACAGAGGCCAGTTCAGTTAGAGCTTCCTGGTATTTCAAAAATTCTGCTTCGCCAAAAGCCTACAGACAAAAACATCATCAGTGCATCTGTCAGCTTTTCATGCAATCGCAAGTGTACACCAGGATGGGCTATACGGTGAAAAGGAAAATCATGCTAATCATAAGGATACTACATAAATGTGTAACAACTTACAGTAGCCCAGAATACAGCTCACATATGCAAAATCATGTGTTATATATGTACATATGTACTCTGTTATTGTCTAATTTTCTTTCAATGTCTAATTGTCTTACTATTTTATTATTCTACCTACCCGCCCAGGGACTACGGGTGGAAAATAGCAATTTGCTAAAACCTGGTACATTACATCTCTCCTTGTTTTATATAAAATTAATGTTCTTTGTGCATTGTCCCTGTTTAAATAAAATGAAAATGAAAATGAAATAAATCGACATTGACTGTGGAGCACGATATTGTCATGATGTGTGAGATGATAAATCTGCCACACAAACCCACACAGAGACACTGACCTCTGCCCCGTGCCGCGCTTTATTGTACCCGTCCAGCACCGCGTCGATGACGGAGCTCAGGCTGTCTCGGAACATGCAGTGGGAATTTCGTAGCTGTAGAAGCCAGGTCCGAAGTCTTTTACCCGTCACAGCGGTGGACGAACCACCCAGCTCACGGAAAGGGAGATCTATTGACAGAGAGTACAGGTGGTATTGCAACAGTGGGGAAGGATTCATAGTCTGTCATGACAACCAAACTAACAGCAAAGCTTACCAGTGTCTCTGATGGCATCCAGTGCTCTCATCCTGTACAGGTAGTCATAGGAACCTGCAACACACACAGATTCTTCTATACAGTGGAATAAAAACTACTCATGTAGTTTCATGACTGCTGTACATGTGTGTGTGCATGTGTGTGCATGTGTGTGTGTGTGCCCCTCTAACCAGACTGTTCTCTGTGCTTTAGCCGGTCGTCATCTGGGGACAGCAGACGAGGCTCAAAGTGGATTTTCTGGACCTGGCACAGTTTGGCGTCAATTTCTTGCCTCAGCTCCTACAGCACACACACGAGAAACACCCAGCTATAATATCATAGTAAATCAGCAAAACACTGTACAGCGTCACACTTCCGGTTCGTTATGGTGTGTGTGGTTTACCTTAGGAGCGTTGTGGCCGAGGGGAACATGTGGTCCTCTACGAGACTTCATGGCAAACCGCATAATTTGTCTTTTGACAAAGATGAACAGCAAAACAAACACCTAGAGGAAAGTCAAGAGTTAGATATCCCTCAGTTTAAAGTCTCTTGTAAAGTTTGTTTTAAGTGTGGTGAACAAGATGCCAGTGGATGATAAACAGAACCAAACAATAAAACAAAGTACACAATAAATAAGCAAATATGTAAATAATTACATGAATAAATCAAAATAGAAAAAAATCATATTGAACTTACTACTTACAATTGTATGTTTAATTGCTTTTGCATTATTTGGAGTAAAAATTGTTTACACGTATTGTTGGGTTTCCTTTTTAAAAATGTTAAGACAGTTCTTTATTCTTTATTTAAGTTGTTCTTATGAATGTGGAGCTTTGCAAAGATTATTATCAGGTTACTAACACAGTAGTGTAGCGTTTAGATTTGTTCATGTAGATACAGTATGAAACAGACAATGCATGTTTTTATTTTATTTAAGTTTTATTTTTATCATTATTTATTGAAGTTTAATGGACATGAGGGAAACTCTTAAACAAATGAAAAATGCTTTCAGCAGTTAACCCCCCAATTTTCATCAACATCACTTTTAAACTTCTTCAGATAAAAGTTGGTGGTGTAATGTGACAAAAAGTGCAAATTACACAGGAGTGAGTATTTGAAATTATGTAAAATGATTTGAAATAAATGGTGTAGAGCAGTGGTTTTCAAAGTGTGGGCTGTGGGCCTCCCTTCAGACAAAGCTTAGAAAAAGGCACCCCCTCACCCCCCCTCAGTTTACTTACTTAGTGTCGCTCAGTTCCTGGATGCCTGTGGGATCATGACTATGTTATTTGATCCCATAGACACTCAACAATAGATCCAAGATAGCCTAATAATGGTGTTTGACATAATTTCAGACTGCACAATTCCCCAAACCTACTGTATCTCAGAACTATCTCTTTGACCGAATCACACACATTTAGGCTATTCTATGTGATCTCCTTTTAATAACTAATTCAATAACTAATGTAATATTTTTTCACTTCCGTTCACTGAGCCTCCCCTGAAACTGTTTGGAGCCCCCCTGGGGAGGCCCGCCTCCCACTTTGAAAACCTCTGATTTGGAGTAGGGATTCTTTTTGAAACTATTTATTTCATTTATGTACATACACAGATAATGTGGTACAGTAAGTCTTACATTTAAATAGGGTGACAAAATGACCACTGTGACTGCACTTTGTTGCATTCTTTTACTATTTCTGTACTGCATCCACCACAAACTTTGTTTGTATCCAAGACCATATACACTAAATATTTCAATCACTTGTTAGTTAATAGTAAAAATAATAATAAACAGTAAACTACACTAATATTGTAATGCAGTACACTAGTATTTACACTAAAGTTAAAAAAACTCAATAAAACAACTTTTTGATAGAAAACAAAAGGAAACCAATGTATAATATGAAGTGTGTGTATTGTAAGGACTCAGCACAGGATTTAGTGTTTTGCATTTTGGGTTCAATGGTAATAATTTAGTCAGTTTGGCTCTTTGAAACAAGAAGTTTTACATACAGAAACTCAAAATTAAGTCAAAGCAGTTGTAAAACACTGTAACTATCTCTGTTTGTTTGACTGTCGCACGGCCTTTGACATTCACATTATCGTCATAGTAAGTTTAAACTACAATATAACACAGTTACCGAAACAAACACACTCACCAGACTTCCATAGGCCATTACCAGCACCACATTAATGCTCGAGAGAAGAGAGTCATTCTGCATCGTGAAGCTGTGACTTTTAACTAAACTAACTAACGTTAACTGTTAGCTAAATGACGGCTCAAGGTGCGTCCAACAGTTGACCTTTGAACGGCACACGGTTTCATTTAAGTGGCCGTTTTTAAAACAAATGAATCTAACGTTAAACGGAAGACAGAAAACAGGGAACTAAAGTAAAGTGAAGTGCTTTCTGCTGCTACATTTCGCTGCCTGGTTTGTTGACTTCCGGGGTAGTCACGTGACCGGTAAGGGCAGGGGTGACGTCAGGTCTGACGTTCCTCTGGCCTCTTCTGCCACCTGCTGTTGAAAGTGACTTCACAACGACCCAAACAACAAACACTAATGATAAAGAAGCGCTACACAAGTGAATCCTGTAATTTCCAGCTCCAACAGTCACATAAACAAAAGCATACACACCATTAAATCGCTCAATTCCCCCAAATTTCACATTCATGCAGTTTATTTATGTGTTGCTCCACACTGAATTGCCTGCAGACTATTTATATCCACTGTGACCTACTGATTAAACACCATAAACAGCCCTTTCTCACAACACTTGTGCTGTCTCACATGGTTCTCTGAGTCCTACACCCTAAAGAATGAATTTAAAGAACCAGTGTGAGCAGGACAGTGATTTGCATCCATCCTGCGGAGACACTGAGTGTCATTCTTCTGTCAGGAACAAGGGTGGGTGTCTGTGGAGTCGCACTGGAGCTATTTACCCCTACTCACAGACATATCTCTGTCCTGAGAAGAGGAGCATACAACCTACCAGCCCCTCTGTCTGTATGGCTAATCATTGATCGGATCATTAGGGTCCTAAGACTTGGCCTAGGATCAGTGTTTCTGACTCAGTCTGTTCTGAGTTTTGACAGGCACAGCGAGACATCAAGACATCACTTCTTTAGCGTTGCAGCATGCTGATGTGGTGACCACAGTTTCCTCTGCATAGACGGAAGAAAGTAGCAGGTGCAAGCAGAACAGCAGCAGTAAGAGCATGAGCCTCCACAACCAAAGCTGTAAGTACTGGTATTTTTATTTGTATCTTATATATATCTATGTCTGCTTGCTCCTTGTGCATCTGTGATTCAAAGGCTGTTTGTTCACCTTCCCACTCTGCGGAATCCAGTTTTCCCACAAACAATAATGATAAAAATCTGTCAGCAATCTCAGATACTTTTCTCCTTCGGTCGACATTACAGTCCCACACATTCTCAACAAGTGTGTCTGCAGTGGCGCTCTGTTTTTGTTGAACATATGTCACACGAGAGGTGTACTTTTAACAATATTTATCCCAGCTGGTTTTAATGGGTCTGCATGAGCTCTTTGTGGTCTCTGGTCCCAATTAAAGGTGCACTGTTATTATGTATTTTGATACCTGTTCAGCCCAGATGATTAGACTGCCTGAGGCGGGGTGATACTAACAGCCTGTGTTGGGAAATGTCATTCTTGTTCTGTTTCACACAATCATCTGAACTGTATCTCCTCTTCCTGGAGCTATGAAATGCTGATGATGTGAGATGGAGTTTGAATTTTCAGTAGGGCGTGTATGTAAGCATGTGTGTGTGTGTGTGTGTGTGTGTGTGTGTGTGTGTGTGTGCACTCCCTGTTGAGCCATTTAGTGGGTGACACATTGAACTGTAGTCAGGAATGCTACCCTGTGAGAAGAGGAAAAGAGGGAGAAAACAACAATGGGAGGGGGAGGAGAGAGAAAGAGAGACAGACACAGAGAGAGAGAGAGAGAGAGAGAGAGAAAGAAAGAGGACGGGAGGACAAACCAGTGTGGCAGGTTTGCGTCACTGTACACAGTCCATCATGCAAAGCTGATGGCAAGAGAAGAAGACAGAGGGAGAGGAGTTAGGAGCTGATGTCATTACAGAGCGTTGCCTTCATTATGAACTCGTGTCAACACAGTGGTCGGGGACAAGTACAGCAGTCACTCTTAGAGAAGGTAAGGTGCATGTATTTGTGAGTGTGTGAATGGATTAATGAGCTGATTTGTTAATTATGTGAGTGAGTAAATGTGTGTTTTTATGTGTCTTTCTTGATGTTCAATTGGAGTATAAAGCAAACTGTGCAGTGTTGCCCAGGTTACCCAGATGGGAGGCTTTGTGACCTAGCAGAACAGGTGTTTCTGTAAACCGACACTCAGACTCACCTGCATTGGAAAGCACCACGGAGACTGTCTCCCAGAGTCACACGCTGTAACCTAGACTTCATAAAATGCTTCATATGATTACACAGGCAGTGCTTATGCGATCCCTCAGGAACTCAACAGCTTATAGTGTTTGCGTTTAATGTCAATAGAGATGATTGGATCCTAATTCTGGCTTGATTAATGATCAAAGATGGTTTCACTGGCTCACTAACAATGCCTGTTGTGTATGGGTGTAAACTTGGATGACCCTGATGAGCCATTGTCCATCAGTAATGCTATCTTTCTCTCAGCTGGCTGTATGTAAATCAAAGTGACTCTGTCCTCATCTTTGTCCATCTTATCTGATCATTTCACCCGTATACACTGTTACAAGGTTTCAGTCAGTCGTTGCCTTCTTTTGATTCTACGAGACCGATACGCGCTGCACAGAGACTGATTGTGGCTTTTTAATACATTGTTTTTGCCCAGTGGATTGCTGTTAGGTGAGTTTTTCCAGTTTTTGGTTCAGGTTTAGCTGACGCTGACAGGTAGTCATGAGTATGTTGCTTGTGTAAACAGCCGTTATGATGTGTGTGTACAACAGAGTGCACTATCTGAGTCCTACTGTTCTGTGAATGGGCTCATTGAGTCAGCGTGAGGGGAATGTCAGGAGGGAAGGGACGTGTTGCAAAATGACATAACTGACAGGAGTGGAGTGAGTGTACTGTAGTGTCTCTGGTTCTCTGGCTCTATCTTTTGTTCTATTTCTTCTTCTTTTTCTTCTTCTTCTTCTTCTTCTTCTTCTTCTTCTTATCAGTTTCATATCTTCTCCATTCACTGTCCACTTTGTGCTTCTCAGTCACGTGTTGTGTTCGCTGTCCGCAACCACTCTGTGATTCTGATTCTGACCATTTCGAGGAGCCAGAGCGACCACAATCCACATATCACAACATTCCAGTCCCAATCCGTTCTGAGGATGGAAATTTGTACATTTTTATGCTTGGCAGGCAATAGGAGCTGTTCGCTGAAGTCGTGCCGGGGAACCGAAGACTCCAGGGGGCTGAACGACGAGAAATTGAGGCGAGGGGCCAAGAGGAGTCATCTCTTCTAGACCGCAAAACAACAGGAGCATCACTGAAATATCAAACTTTTTAATGCAGGATTTGTTTCTGTGCAAGAAACCAATGAGAGGACTGTAATTGTGCCACTGTTTTTACACACTCAAAACTGCAGCATTTAGACAAACTGCTCCCAGAGTGCAGTCTAAAAGACAGTTGCTTGGAATCACTTAAATATCAAGTTCACTCTTCCGCTCTCTTTTTGGGATTTGGCACTTGACAGGCAGTCATTAACTTTGTTTACTCTCAGACAATGGACTTGTCCTTGCTCCCTACTCCAGCGAGTGAGTACGACAAGCAGAGGGCAGGAGCACGCTTCACTGTCCGCTCAGCTAACTCTCCTTCTTACAGTCTCACTCGCAGGCCAGGTGTTAGGAAACCCAGGGGTTTTTCAGAGGAGGAGAGGGAGAGTACTGGGGAAGTATGCGGGACGCACAGTGGCACAAATGGTACAAGCAAGGAGGAAGGTCACACAGTCGCTGGTTATCAAGCCAGGACTGGGAGTCGCAGCAGTGTCGAAGGTCAGTGTGAGGCAAAGGAGACATCAGGCCATAAAATGTCTACCAAGCTGAACCAGAATGGCACAGCAGACAAAACAATCACGGAGTTTGGCACTGACAGAAGTGGAGGCTGTTACCCTGCATCTGAAAACCGGGGCAGGACGGAGTCTAGGAGATACAACCTGTCGAGTAGAAGTAAGAGTTTAGATTGGAGAACAGGGGAAAGAAGCCCTGACTGGGGCAAAAGCGCTGACATGTTCATGTTGTCAACCAAAAGAGGAGGGGACATGACAGGAGTTGAAGGCGCGAGGGGCAGGGTGATGTCTTCAATACACTCCTATAACTCTACACACACAAGCAGTATTATTCGAGAGAGGAGCCCAGTGAGTCACATGAGCCAGACTTTGGACAGGGCCAGTAGGGGTCATTCTCTTCCCTCCAGGTTGAGGTCCCAGTCTGGACCTGGCTCTGGTGTCATAGGGACATCTACTTCGTTTGGGCCCAAAGGAGGTCAGAGTATAATGGAGCGGATAGAGAAACTCTACGGGTCAGCTGGTTTTCAGAGGTCACATGAGATGGCGGCAGGGGGAACCTTCCCCAGGCGTTTCTCATCAGGAGAGAAAAGCAACCTCAGTCCAGTGCAAAGCAGGAAATCATTCACCTGGACACAGAAAGACACTTCAGGGTATGAGGCTTCACTTTCTTCAGGGACAAGCAGGACCAGGGAGAGATTGTCAGGGGGGCAGTGGCAAGGACAGATCCAGGGAAGGTATTCAGAGGAAGGGGGGGTTAACTGGGGTAGAGGGTTAGAGGAAATGGGCACAAGGTCTCTGGATAGAGCGAGGAGCAGGTATACTGTAGCAGCTCAGATAAGAGCTGCGAGGGCTGCAGGAGGAATTGCTGCACCTTCACAGTCAAGCGCTTTCTTAGAAGAAGAAAGATCGGCTTCTTTGAGAGATCCGCCTGGACTGAGAGAGAGAAGAGCAAGTGGAATAAATGGGAAATTGAGAGAAAGAACTGGGTTGCTTGAAGAGCAGGACAAAGAGAAAGAGACAGATGATGGAGCCAAAGAAAAAACTGAATTGAAGAGTAGCAGCACTGATGAAGAAGTGTTTGAGTCAAACCCACAGAAAATCACAATGAAAACAATCGAGAGGAAGAAAGAGATGTTGTCGGTCCCCTCTGCAGCCAGCGTGAGAAATAAGATCAATCAGTTTGAGGCTCTGACACAGAGATCCCAGGGTTTGGCTACAGGGCAGGTCCTGATGCCCAGACGGGCCTTGTCTGTGCCGACGCAACTCAGCAGGGCTCATGATGGAGTGAAAAAGAGTGGGTCCGCAAAAGCAATAGGCGGATTGAGAGACAAGTGGGAGGGATTGAGAGAGGGAGGGGAGGCAGGTGATAAAACTGAGGAGAAAGTGACAGGAGCAGGAAAGAAGCTAGGGTCTGAAAGGTCTTTATCAGTGGACGAGGTTGGACTAAGATTAGGGAGGAAAGAGAGAGAAGGGAATGATGATGGAAAAGAAACAGATAACAGTAACAACTGTGCTGAAGATTTTGGTAAATATTCCAGACTCAAGAGTACACTGGAAATCCCACTGAACATAGGAGCTCAAAGACGCCCTAGAAACTTTTACATAGACGAGACAGATTTCTCCAAAGTCTCAAGCCCTGAGGAGGCAACCGAGAGACCACCATCCTCGCAACTGTCCAGCTTCAGTGACTCTTCAGCTGGTGTGCAGAAAACAGCTGCCTTCAGGGTTAGTTCACCAGTCAGTGATGAAGACAAGACTCCAACAAACACTCCAAACCCCTCACCCCTTCTTTCACCTACCGCACAACTAGAGAAGGCCACTCCCACTGCAGACAGTGAAAATGAAGTTTTCTCTGTCCTCGCACAAGCAGCCGAATCTCCCGATCGAGATTCCTCACCTCTCCCTCGTCCCCTCGCCACCTCGTCCCACAACAACCTCCCTGATCTCATCTCCCCAGATGTCAGTGCAGCCTACCCAAACAGGAAGAAACAGGTGCTGGACCTGGATGCTTGGGTAGCTGGCTTGAACACAAAGATTAAGGACTGGAATGATGATGAAGATGAAGATGATTATGAGGATGATGACGAAAGCACACAGAAGGATGAGGATTCAAACTACGATTCAGACTCTGGAGAGTCCTCCGTGACCATTACTAGTAACATGAGCCAGTCAGATCGCAGGAGCTTCTGTGTCAGGTGGGTACTGTTTATATTATCAGATTTCTGGAGGTCGTCCTTCCAACAATTGGTCAGTTTTTTTACCCTCTCGTCTTTCGTCCCTGTAGTTTTTCAGACCTGTGTAACTTCGCCGGAGTCGACTATGAGTCAGAAAATGACAGCGATGAGTGGCAATCTACAGGCCGGCGGACTGCCTCTCTGAGCTCAGACATGTCGGCCCTGTCCTATGTGTCTGTGATGCCCAGCGAGGAACTCGACAGGCTGCTGGAGGATGTCAGGAGCCTGGGGGACAACACCCTGCAGGTACAAACGGCTGGGTGTCTGCAACTTTTTACATGCTTTGCTATGTTTTTGAACTTGCACTGGTCATTTCAATGGCCCCTTCTTTGCTTGGCATTACCCTGTGTCTACAGTAGATATGATTTAACAGGTATGCATCACATCTGCTATTGATATTACTTTATTGTTACTGATTAGGATGCAGGCGTGTAGTGACTATTTGCCGCACTTGAAAAGCCACTGAAGGGTTGCTGCAGGCAGATTTTTTACAGCTCACTAGTTGCTGTTCTAGTGTTGTCAAACTTAAAGCAGCAACTCCTGAACCTGATTATCTTGACCTCCTTAAATAAACCTCTTTCAGTTATCTCAAAAGAAGCATGCTCCACCTGATTGTCACAAGTGTAAACACAAATAAATCGAAATAAATTAATAATTAAAATTAATAAATTCTCTTTTACATAGATAAGACTGATACTCTCAGTTGTGTATTAAAATTGTAAAATCACATCAAGAGTTTAACCACAACTTCTTTCTCATACTTTCTCATTCTCTCTACCTTCCCTCCTCGCAGGACTATGACGATGTGCAGGTGGTGGTTCTCCATAAGGAGGTGGGAGTGGGACTGGGCTTCAGTCTGGCAGGAGGCGTGGACCAGAACAATCCATTCACTGTGAGAAAATTTCTCCTGAAAAATATTGTAATGCATTGTCCTCAGTGTCTTCATTTGTCTCTCGATGTCTTCTTCTCAGGTTCACAAGGTGTTTCATTCAGGCGTTGCAGCGCAGGAAGGCTCCATAAGGGAAGGGGATTTGGTCTTGTCAATCAATGGCACAGCACTGCATGGCTACGCCCACTGGGAGGCCCTGAGGGTCCTGAGACGAGCAAAGACTCGGGAGTTGGGAGTGGTGGTCCTGAGAAGGGGAGGGATTAGCAGTGTCTGTAAGGGGGGAGCGCAGACAAATAATCCTGGACCAACACAGATTCAGATCACTGAGACTGGTGAGAACTTTACCAGAGTTCTGAAAAGACTAATCTGCAGCAGTTTAAAGTGAGATACTGTAACTGTGTTTTTCTGCTGTTGCTGCTCTCTCAGGTCAGCGTGTGTGTGTGCATCTGGAGAAGAACAGCAGGGATCTGGGCTTCAGCCTGGAGGGAGGTGTAGGCTCCAGTCCGGAGAACAGACCACTCACTATACAGAAGATCTTCCAGGGTGAGAACTGAAGCTCAGCATTACAGATCTCCATAGAGAAATGCAGAGATTTAAACATCAATTGAACTCAAAGAGTGGACACAAAATACATTAGATGGCCAAAAGCATTTAGACACAAACATAGTATGTGGACACCTGAACTTTACACTCTTATGTGATTGTGGAACAGCCTCCACTGTTTGAGAAGTCTTTCCACAAGATTTTGGAACCTGGTTGGACATTTGGTGATAAGGTCCAGCTTACCATCGATGTTCCAATTCATACCAAAGGTGTTGGATGAGGTTGAGGCTCCCCGCAGGCCATTCAAGCTCTTCCACAACCTAATTCAAAAATCATGTTTATGGACCTCACGTTGTGCACAGGATCAAAGTCATGTTGATCCAAAAAGCACATAATTGTCTAAAACATCACTGTTTTCTGCAGCATTGAGATTTTCCTTAATTTTGAGTTCAAACCATGAAAAAGCCCCCGAAAGTACACACAAGTATGAGGACAGGTGTCCACATACAGTGTAACTCGTATGATGTCTCTCTGTCTTCTCAAATAAAGTATAAAGTTTTGGATTTATTACTCCTGAATAATTTAATAAATCCAACACTTTATAGATTTTACTTTGCCAAATAAAATGGGGGAAGAAATGAATTGTAAAGTGTAAACTATTTTTAAAACTCAGCTGGTCCAGGTATTCTTTGGAAATATGTGTTCATATAGGTTCAGTAAAACATGTCATATTTTTAGCAACAATATCGGAATTAAGATTCTGTATTTAAATATCGTACACATACTGCATCACCTTCTCATTATGACCACTACAAGTAGACCTCTCTTTGAATACTATGTTCATTAAGGCCATTTATTGAATGTTCCCTTTCCACCCTTTCCCCTTCAGGAGGCCCTGTTGACAAGGTGCATCCTGGTGATGAGGTTCTAGAGATTGGGGGTGTGAGCATGGTGGGGAAGAGACGCCTGGAGGCCTGGACTTTGATCAGAAGACTGCCCCCTGGGCCTGTGGACGTGGTGCTGCGTCGCCCTCTTAAACATCTAGAAACATGAGGATTATTTAGGTGCTTTGCGCAGAGTAAAGTTCAGTGACTGATGACGGACAAGAAACTAAAAGCCATCCACGAGAGACAGTGTTGCCTGTAGTGGCTAAGAACTTGAATAAAGTGAGCTTTTTCTGCCTAATGCCATTAAAACAGTTAGTTATAGTCATTATAACAAAACTCTAAAGGAAATATAATCTTGGAGACCAGGTCAAAAGTGTGTATTTTTCTTCACTTTAAATCTAGGATTACATCTACCTCAAGGCCTGGGATATTTCTGTTCCAGCCATGATTAAAATGCACTGATGGCTCCTACATTTATCAAGTTAAACAGATAGTTAAAGTCATTTAAAAGCTAATAATGTGGCACCTGTAAATGAAAAGACATGTTGTAGTATATTGTGAATAGAAGCTAATTGCATTCAGAGTTTATATTGCTTTTTAATAAATCCTAACTTAAAGTGACGCTTTTTATTCTTCTGTCCAGCAGAGGGAGATAGCGTGATATATTACATTTCCATCAGTTTGCAGAAAAAGCCTTGGGGACACAGCGGGGTAAAGGTATCTGTCCTTTTACACATTACCAAACAGTGATACTCCTCAAAAGTAGAGGTGATAAGATAACATGTCACCTGCTGTAGATGTAGCTTGTACAGTCTGCATACACCATGTCAAGGTTTATGTTGTGGAGAGATAGTCACCACTTCACTTTTACTTGAGTCCCAAACTCAAAATATACAGTAGCCTACTGGTCTGTTTTCAGATGAAATAGCAGTAAAAAAAAATTACAGAAATCAAAACATTTTCACCAGTGAGGATGCAGGACTGACATGGCTTGTCACACAATCTTAGTGTCTTTTATATCTTACCTGATGTCAACTCATTTTCGTGGCATGGTCATGTGCCTGTCTGAAAATTATCAGCAATAATGCGGTTCTTTACTCCTGCACAGCAATTATTTGGGTTACGTAATCCATTAGGAGTCCAGAGTCCGGTGAGAGGGGTTATGGTGACATCTTGTTGTCTGATGATGAGAGGGGCTTCCCTATCAGCCATCTTACCTAACACTCACCAAGGAATGTTTCACCACAGGGGGGATAATATAATTTGTACATTTATCTACCGTCCATGGCTTTTTGGCCTTGACTTCCATGGAGATCATTTACTAGTGTTGACATTTCAATTTTTAATATCCATTCACAGAACCTACAGGTTAAAGTCAGGCTGTAATAGGCATCCATTTTGCCATCCTTGTGGTTTTTACACATTTTATTGAGGTATACTGGTTCTTCAAAAGAGAATAAAGAGTATATACAAACAATTATATGCACACCTATTGTTAGTCGAATACGCAATTATCCACCAATTAATTTTTATTATTATTTATTAATATTATTATATTTATTATTATTATTTGAGTTTTTGGAGATGCGAGGAGTCAAAATGTAAATCTCTGGTTGTGCTGATGGACTGAGTGCTAATAGATATAGTGTATTCTTATTTACTCAGTGTTACCTGTGGCTGTCTCACACATGGACTTGACACAGATTGATGACTTATGAAGAAGATGATGAAAAACATTAGCATAGATGCTTATTTGTCACAAACAGCTGTGACTGGTTTCTTGAAGGCAGTACAGGTTGTGATTTATAGCTCTCTGTCAGTGCTGTCGACACATAATCTGACTGTTTATGGCCTCTGTTCATATAAGCAACCTCCAACAGCTGAGGCACATTACGCTCTCTGCACCAGCCAATCCTCAGTTGTGACAACCCAATAAATGAGTAATAGTGTTTGACCAGCTGAGGAGAAAGAGAAGGCAGAGAAGTGGAGAGGTGGGATACAGCGCACAGGTCCTCAGATGCTCAGGTGGAAGTTGTGACAGAAAACTTTTTTTTTTGTCGCCTCCTTCGCTAACTCCTCCACATCAGCTCCTGGACAGCTGCACTGTCTGACTATAGAGACAGAGTTCAGTGTGAGATGAGAAGAGGGATTCAACTCCGGCAATGTTGAAGCTACGTGTTCTGAGAGTGAGGAATGCTCTGGTGCGAGAGTGCATGGCTGAGTTCTTGGGAACTTTTGTCTTGCTGGTAAGTGACACTCAGGTCTCTGAGTTGGCTTTTGATTTTGAAGGTACTAACAAGATTCACACTTGTTTTCAGAGCATTTAGAGTTTTGTTAAATCCCTTAAAAAAAAAAAAATTAAAGTAAAAAATATATCTCATATAATACGCACAAAGAGAGAAATAGAGGTGAATTTAAGAAATGAATATATAAACTTAATATATATATATTCATTTTTCTAGACGTGGCTTTAATTTGCACAATTTAGCTTCCCTTGCATTTGTAATGCCATTTAAAAGAAAATACATTTCATTTATTTTTATTTTATTATTTAAAGTTTTTTTCTTAGTCTTTGGTTAATTGGAAATATGAGTAATATGGGTTTTATATTATGTCCTCAAATTTAAGAATTATTTTACTAATTTAAGAAAATCTCTTGTACACTGACCAATGGCAATATTACAGCATCATATGAAAACTCCTATTGTCATCGATAAAGCTGTTCCAACATTTGAAATTTAATGCATTATTTTTTTTCCTTACACCAATCAAAATGTAAAGATTGTATATATGTACTGTATATATATTCATTTTACATATGACACTGGAACTAGTGAAGTTTTACACTGAAGTTACGTGCAGACAGCTGTCAAAAATGCAAACGTAACTTATTAAACCACTTCCTTCAATCCAGGTGATGTTGGGATTTATACAATGTTCCCAGTTTTATTCACTCAAGATTGTGTTGAGTGTTGAGGACATTTTTCTGTTCCTATTTCAATTTATTCGACGTTTTCAGTATTTTGTTTCCTCTAAAATAGTCAGGTGTATACAAAACATTAATGAACTAATAATGTTTGTTTCCCAATATTATAAATACATAACATCCCTCAGAGTACATAACTTTGATAACATCAATAAAATGCATTAACTAACATGATCCATGTTGAATTTACATGATTATCCATACAGGCCATCCACATGCCACCATTCACATCATATCCAACTACTGTTGCCAAAAACTTTAATGGCTTTGGCATTGTCATTAAACATTATGATACCATAAATTTTTAAGTCACACTGACCTGTAATTAATAAATAATACAACAATGTCAGTTAGTGTTTTATAGCCCATAAAGTTTCATCAGACAAATCCTTCCTGTAGGTGTGGTCAGATGGTTTGTTGTGGCCATTTAGATAAGAAGTGGCCAGTTGCATTAAAAAGCCAAAGTTCATGAGGAGATGGAATTAATTACATTTTAGCGACCTCAAATTTGCCTGTGATGACTGATACATTTGTTTGACCCAAAAACAATCAATCAATCACAAGAACAATAAGGCATTCAAAATGTGCTCATGTATCTGTGTCTGTTTCTGTTTGAAGTGAGCTCGAAGTGAGCTTGTGTGTATTGTTTGCCATGGAAGGATTGAAGGACTGAAGTTTATAATATTTCCCCTGACCTTTCGTGCCTTATTGGGTTTTTGTCTCACTCACTTTGTCCTCTTTATCTGCTGTCTGTGAAGCTCTTTGGCTGCTCTGCTGCAGCGCAGGTGAAGACAAGCAGGGAGACAAAAGGCCAGTTCCTGTCAGTCAACATGGCTTTCTCTGTGGGCGTGATGTCAGCTATGTACCTCACTAAGGGCATCACAGGTAAAAAAAAATAAATAAATAAAAAAATACTAAAATGGAAAATAACTTTTACCATGTTATGATCTTATAACTCAGTATACAGTAATATCACACTCTCAACTGGCATGATTAACATACAGTAAAATACAACAGCAGTATTCAGTTTGCTGCCTCACACTCTGAGTTATGACTTTTCCATTACTGCGGTCATTCACTGATGTGAGTACTCAGATTTATTACAGTAATATCTGGCGCTCTCAGCAAAGAGGCCTCGTCCAGCTTTCCAAGGTCTTCACTCTGATATCTACCACAGTACAACTACTCTTGGCTGACACACTACAGTATATGACTACAAATAATCTGAGATTTCATTATCTTCCGATCTCTCTCACTGTAATTCACTCTGAATCTTCTTCCTTCCTTTCTTCCTCTCCCGCCATGTCCTATTTTTCTCTGCAGGTGCTCATCTGAACCCAGCGGTGACTCTGAGTTTCTGTGTGTTGGGCCAGGTGCCCTGGGGAAGGCTGGTGCCCTACTGCCTCTCCCAGCTGCTGGGGGCTTATGTGGCGTCAGGGCTTGTCTACCTGGTCTACTATGGTTCGTCTTTCTGGCACCTCAAACACTTTATCATTGATGGGTGATTAATTAAAGAAAGGACCTGAATAAATGAGTGGAGAAATATAACAAATGCAGAAGCAAAAAGGCACAAGACGTCACTAATACACTTGGGATTTTCCTTTAATTTTTTGCACATTTGCATATCTGTTTTGTTGTTGTTTGCTACATTTCCTCTGTTCCTGTCTCAGATGCTATAATGGAGTTTAGCGGCGGAGTGTTGACTGTATATGGCCCAAATGAGACAGCGTCCATATTTGCCACATATCCCTCAGAGTACATGACTTTGGGCCGAAGTTTCCTTGACCAGGTCAGTGGGAGGATTCACGTAAACTTAAGTCTGTACTTTAACAGCTGTTCCTTTATTGAACTCATAATTGCTGCTTTTATACATTTCATTAGGTGGTGGGAACCGGGATGCTGATGTTGTGCATCCTATGTTTGGATGAGAAGAGGAATACCCCCGCTCCCTCAGAGCTGATTCCTCCTATAGTGGCAGCAATCGTACTGGGGATCTCCATGTCAATGTCCGCTAACTGTGGTGCTGCAATAAATCCTGCTCGGGACCTGGGGCCACGCCTCTTTACACTGACTGCAGGCTGGGGCATAGAGGTGTTCACGTAAGTATCTTATCTTACATATACAGTACAGCGCACATGCACAGCACTGAACACATGCAAGCTTCCCAGCAGATAACTTTAAAATGGCTATTTCTAAACATTTTTAGGCCTTGCTGGTGAAGCTACACAATTGATTCAAGCTGATATAATGACATTGAAAGAGGGACATTGTTTACCACTCTTCCACGCCTTTGACCCTTCTCAGAAAATCATGCACGTCAGAGGTTATCAGACTTGTGAGTTGTTTTCTGCGGGATCAAAGGAACATGAAGTGTCAGCTTCTTACAGAACATCTGATTATGACCTGGTGTTTGTTCCACGATGCAACCTGTTAGTCGATATGATCCTATGATTTTATTTGTGGTTCCACAGCTGTTAAATACTCTTTATATTCGATCTAATCTATTTAAAGCTGCATTCATTGATTCTTGCCCACTAGGGGACAAACACACAGCCCTGACAAAATATGGCCTTATAAAGCTGTTATAATTAACGTGTTAGTATAATTGCATATTTACACGTACAGCAGACAGAGAGCAACATTATCATCACATTGCATTGTGTTTCTGGCCACCTGACTGGTGCAAGTCCAACATTCACTGGTCTTTTAGCCAACTGCTATCAACTGTAAAAAAAAAAAATAAAAAAAATAAAAAAATAGCTGCTTGCTATATATTCAACTTTCTTTAACAAGAAGTCAGTAATTTGTTCTGTAACTTTGTTTGGTGCCGGGCAGGTAGCGTACAGTGGGTTAATCTGACCTTGTTTGCAGAAAATAGCTGCTTCTGCCTCTGGAAATGCAGTGAAATTGAACCATAAAGTGGGCCATAAAACCGAAACATTGAACTGAAAGAGGCAAAAAAGATCTGTAGAGCTGCAGAGTTGGGTAGTAATTCTTGATGGGTTCGTCCACATTCAGCGTCAATATAAAAAATACTGATTAATGCAGGTTTAAATAAAGAATTAGACACATCTGAATGACTGTAGAATATACACTTGGCCAACAAACAAACTCTCTGATGCCTTTCTGGTGTTAATCTGGGTGTCTGCTCTCTAGGTGTTACAACTACTGGTTCTGGGTACCCCTGGTGGCCCCACCTATTGGAGGTGTCTTAGGTACTTTCATGTATTTGGTCTTCATCCACTGGCACCTGCCTGACCCAGACCCCCCTGAGAGTCTCTCCAGTCTCTCCACCATCAGTGACAAAATCAAGCAGCCCAGCACAAAGTGGGACAATGGAGTCGAGTTAAAGGCTGCACATTTCTAAGTGTTACTGTAATGTAAAATATGTCCCACACAATGAGGCTGCTTTTCCGACAGTAATCTGGTTGTAAATTATGTTTGAGAAGAAACGAATATCTGAGCTTAGCCACTGTTAAGATGCATACACATCTTCTGTGGGAGGTGGAGGCAGCTGAAAGACATGTTGATTGTGTGATAATGCTGTTTACATTGATGTCTGTATTCTGTAGAATATTGATTTATTCTTGGTAAATTATATTACTGAGTTGTATTTACTTTTTATGAAATGCTATAATAAATATTGAACATATGTTAAGCTGATTTAACAAAACTTTTCTCTGAAAAAGAATACATTGGTGTCACTTTTAATTACAATTCTATTCAGCTTAGGGTTGAATGATACCATATATGTAGTTTGAAAAAAACAACAACAACTCAAGGTCCACTTACTAGCTTTTCCAGAGTTATTGACTTTATCTCACAGTCTTTATCAGATATATATACTGTATATATACTGTATATATGATATTTAGATTTATATTGCAGAGTTGAACCTGAAATCTGCTAATGTGATTCCCTTATTTTGTTCTGCTGAATTGTTTAAACATGCTCACATTGTGGCATTTAATTCATAAAAATTCATATTTTATATAGAAATGTCCATGAACTTCAGGCTTACAGTCTTCTTGAGATTTGTAAAAAGAAATTAAATGTTTTATTTATGTATTTCTGTAAGTATCTGTTGTGAAAAAGGCAGCTCTAAGTATGCTTGAGTTGGCTTTTATCTATTACTTTGTTATATTTTTCACACACGTGTGAAAGAGAGGGAAACCATTTCATTGCTTCACCTGGGTAGTAAGTGCATGTCTTTGTTGTTATCAGTCTGTCGTGAGGTTTCCTCAACTGTATGTGAGGAGAAGAGGGTCAATTCAGGGACCCACTTCAGAAAACACAGGTCTCCGACGTCTGGAGGTCCACGTTATGATTATGTGAGTCCTTTCATCAGTGTTTTAGATTGCTTTGGTCTCTTGAGTCCATCTGAAATACACTCCAGAGAAGATTGTGAACTAGGTTGATTACAGAGTAATGATATGTTTGTTTGAACCTTTGAGGCATGTTCCCAAAGGTCAAAACTGTATTAAATTGGTGGTCTGCGACATTGACAATGTCACGAACTACACATGACATCAATTCAAAAGCAATAACGGGACAAGAGAGCAGAAAGGGACAAGACAACAATCTCAGTGGTCTTTGGTAGCATAGTTTTTTCTCAAAATATGATTCTTTAAACCTTTAAATCCCACTCCATTGTAATATTCCCCACAGTAGTCAGAAGTGCATTGTCAGGGAATGACAATACAGCAGCTATGGTGCTAAGCCCACAATTTAACAATAGATGAGAATATTCTACTTCTGGCCATACAGTTTTCTTCGTCTCCCCCCAATGTTCTCGACTTATGGAATAAATACAGTTTTGACATAATAATAATACTTAGGCCCTTCTTGATCCAAACAATAACCTAAAGGAAACAATTGAATAAAAACCAATGACATAAAGACAACAGAATACAACAGGTGCACAGTTATGGGATGCTGTCAGCTTCGACCAATGCACTGGTTTTGTCCTCCATGAGAAAACACATGAAGAAGAAACCTTTGAAATTGGACTTGTTGATCCTTAATGACATACAGTCTAAAAATGTGTTTATATGACATTTCATGCCTCCACAGAGACATTCAATTTTATATAGAGAATAAAGGACAGAAAGAAAAACAAAACTACGTGAGCATCGTGTCTCCATCTCCTCTCCTTCCCACAGTAAAACACTGTGTCATATATGAGCATATCTCTTCCTGCTACAATATTTGTAAACAATAAAACTTTATTTCCTTTGGATCCATATTTAGAATAGATATATTTACAGGTGTCTATGGGCTACATGTTTGAAAGGTCTGAAAAAGGATTAAATTCCTACTTTATAGTTTTCATCTATAAAACAATAAAAACAATAAAAAAAATTCCTATGACAGGTTTATCCCTTTATGAAAGAGCTATTGGCGTACCAGGAATTTATAATGAACATCATAACATATGTTCACAATTTAATTGTTGAATCTACATATGCAGTGTTAAAGTAATTGTTGCATTATGTTGGGCATAATGCAGATGTTGCGACCTTGAGCAGTGAGCAGATGTTGGAGCAGATAATGCTGACAGAGCAGTAGAGGGCGGTATGACACAAAAGGGGAAAAAAAGAACATGGCTATTGATAAATGGCAAAGTGCGTTTTCCAGCCTGTTAAAGCAGGGTAGTTTTTTATGTGTAGATAAAAAGATAAAGTGTTAAAAACAGAAAAATACCATCATTAGTTCAAATCGGCCTCAGTAAAAAAGTTGTGCTTCCAAACAGAGGGCATGTAACAAAACACCACTGATGCAGAGCAAAATGTCAGATCCTGAATAAATGTGCTTTAAGGTCCTGAGTGCAGAAGGTTCAGATGGAGGTGGAAAAGGTGAAGGAGGTGCAGCCCCTCCTCCTCCCTCCTCCTCCCTCCTCCTCTCTCCCCTCCTCTCTCCTCTCCCCTGGCCGAAGCCAAACCCTCCCTCACCTCGACACGGTGTCTCCAGCGCATCCCGGGCTCCTGCTTCACCCTCCCACCTCAGCGGTCGCATCTCATCACGGGGCCAACGTCCAGCTTGAAGCCCGAAACCTCACCATGACCTCGGCGAGAGGAGCAGCGAGGACGTCTCCACCAGAAACACATTTATAACGCCAACTTCAAAAGGTAGGCTTGTGTTTCCTGAGCTGTTGGTGCGGTGGTTGGCCGCCCCCATCATGTATGGCCAGTTCGCTGTGCAGTCTTACTTTATCAGCTGAAAGTATTGATGTGTGTCTCGGTTTTCACTGTGAAGTGTCCAGCTCTTATTACTGCGCCAGGCAATGTGATTTACATTAAAGCTGCTCAGTTCATACAGTAGATACAGTTCTTAGTTTCAGGGGATTTGAAGTGAAGAAGTTACTGTAGTCTGGCGTCAGTCATGACATTTTCCCAAACTCAAAGTGAAAGTCAGTCGTGTGTGTCAGCGTGTAATGACCCCAGACGTCTCTGCGTTTCCTCTAATGGATGTCTAAGGAGCTATGGACTTTATGGTGTATAATTCAATTCCTCCTTAAGAAATGTGCAACCTGCCTTCAGCAGGCCAATTACATACTAGTTTAACTTTGTTAGAGCTATTCTTGTCTTTTGTTCTTTCAGTTTGTTGGTCTCTGCTTCCTTATGAAAGTATCTGACCTACAGTCTTAGTTTTTTTTAACAGGATGTCATACAGATACAAAATTATCTACATCAGTGTTTATTAATATATCAGAGGAGAGTAACCGCCGGCAGTTCATATTTGAAGGCAGATGATGTGTAAATGGACAAAAAGATCAACATCAGCCTGTCTATAAATTTGTTTCCTCCTCAAGAAATATGCAACCCGCCTTCTGAGCAGGCCTGTCACATGATGGCTTAACTTAACTTATTCTTGTCTATTGTTGTTTCTGTTTATTGGTCTCTGCTTCCTTATGAAAGTAACTGAACTACAATGTAACTGTAGTTCATTTTACTAGGATGTCATGCAGATACCACGAAAACTACATCAGTTTCTCTTGATATACCAGAGGAGAGTAACAACCGCCCTAAACACCACTTGATTATTATTTGAAGACAGATCATGTGTACAGCGTGCAGAGCATACACCAAGCTGAGCACAGCAGACACTGCAGATTATAAAAAAATATAATAAACAAAAAAATAAATAAACAAAAAGAGCAACTTATTTTTGTACACATCATCATCTATAAAATGATTCCTCCTCAAGAAATCTACAACCTGACTCCTGAGTAGGCCAATCACATGACGACTTAACTTAGACCTCTGTTGTTATCTGCTTCCTTATGAAAGTGACTGTAGAGACCTACAGTACAGTAAAATTGCAGCTCATTTTAACAGGATGTCATGCAGATACCACAAGAAACTATATTAGTATTTATTATGGTTGTATATCAGAGGAGATTTAATTCCTCCTCAAGAAATACTCAACCTGCCCTCAGAGCAGAGTTATTCTCGCTTTTTGTTGTGTCAGTTTGTTGGTTGGCTTCCTTGTGATAGTAACAATGGTAGTCTAATCTTGGGGTTCACGTTAACAGGATGCCATGCAGATATTAGTATGTCAGAGGAGATCCTGTGAAATACTTTGAACCCACTTTATTACTACGTGAAGAAACAAAACAAAGAAACAAAACAAAATGAAGGCCGCCTTATGGCCGTTCCCCCATGTACATCACACCAAGAGGGGAGCCTATCTACGTATAAAAGTATTGTTTTCTGCTCAAGAAGTGTACAAGTGTGCGGTTATCTGAGGAGATTAACAGCGCTGTAAAATAAACTGACTCTACAGGAATATTAGATACAGTACATATGATTGTTTTTTATAATGTTTAAGATGTGAGGTGCTGAATTTGGTGTTGCAGCTCAAAGCCGCACGCTTCATTAAGGATTTTTGCTGCTCCAAATCCTCAAGAAATTCACCCAGACTCCGGCGAGAGAGAGATGAAAGGAATTCAGCCCAGAGGCCAAGAAAGGTGCTCAGATATTCAGTGTGTCCCTGGTGTTTCTCACTCCCCGGGTTGCCAGCTTTACTTCATAAAGGGGGCTGCAGGTCTGTGGGGTTATACAAGACACCAGCCACAGATGGAGAGCGAGAGAGAGAGAGAGGGTGGGATGTGACAAGTGAAAGACTAAGGAGAGGAGAGAGGTGAGAGAACGTGGTAAACAACTCTCATGTGCGCTCCACACTCTCTATTAGATTGATAAAGAGGTGGTATAGAGGCGGTGTGGAAAGTGAGTGGAGATCATGCAATAAAGGAGAAGAGGGTATGACAGGGCAAGAGACGAAGCTGGAAACTGTAGCTGAAAGCTGATCGGCCCAACTCACATGGAAAGAGGCAGAGCTGCTCTTTCTCAGGAGTATTGATTGGAGGCTCGGTGCCTCGAGACCCGTCTGCCATACTGTTTGTACCTTCTAGTATGCACTACAAACCCGAGACAAAGATGTATAACGCCTCACCTCCGCAACCCCATCTCTCATCTTTCAGCCTCTTCCGTGCCGTTACTTAGCCAAGATAAAACACAGGGAGTGAAAGCAGCGAGGTGTGTGATGTTAACAGGTCAGCATAAATGGAAAGAGAGGAGACACGTGTAGAGGGGAAAGTGAGAAGAGAGGAGAAGAGGAAAAATACCGCTCCATTACTCTGTCTCATCCACTGTAGGAGGAGGCTGACAGCGGATCTGGCCCGAGCCGCCAGTCCCCAGACACTGTGTGCCACGGTGACAGATGCAGCTCTCTGCTGAATGTCATTTCCTCATTATGGCTCTAACAGACCAGAGATGGTCTGGTGTGTGTGTGTGTGTGTGTGTGTGTGTTTGTGTGTCCTGTTGTGTAGCGGTTGTAATGCCTGATTGATTTTCACTTTCTCTCTGCGAGGCAAATAAATGTTTTTCACACCTTGAAACTCAAAAAAAAGATGCGACTGCATGCTTACTGCTTGATTTTAAAAAAGTGAGCTTTGTCTCCCTCCTCTTCCTCCTCCCACCTCCTCTTCTGTCTCTCTGCAGACAATCCCATGGGCCATAGCAGAAGGACGCCGGCAGAGTGGAGATGTTCAGAAAGAGGCCTCCTCCAGGTCAGTACCTGACACTGAACACACTAATCACTTGTGCACTCAGGTAATGGGGGAGCTGGAGTATCTCTTTGGCGGGAAAGCTCCCAAGACTCTCCAGAGTATTAACTTTTACCTGGCGTTAACAAATGACTTAAACACATTAACATATGCAGGTATAAATGCACACAGGATGCACGGAGGATGGATTCTAATCTGATTGTCCAAACCAAGTCTTGAGGTGTTCAGGGAGGCATTAAGAGCACGCTGAGCACAAGCGTGAATGCAATCACGTGTTGCATCCACATTAAGTAACGATCACATTGTAGACTTGTATCATAAATGACTTACTCTACTATACTTATTATATAGGCTAATATGCTGTATGTACTGTACATTGGTAGAGGTGCAGACAAGTTGCTGAAAACACTACTGTAACTGCTTTTTCATTAGCATTGAAAAGAAAAAGACAGCACATATAAGAGCATAACCTGCCACATCATGTTTCAGAAGCCTCACATGCTTCATTCAAAATGTAAACACTAGGGAAATAAGTACTTTACATGAAAAATATCAAATCAGATCTCAGTGAGGACAGACAGCCATACAGCAATGCCAGTAGATTTAATCTGACTTGTAATATCCACATTCAGTCTTGATACAAGACGCATATTATTGCCAAGTGCAAAGGGGACCACAGTGGGGCAGTGATAGCACTTTACTTTAGGTGTATCAAGGATACACTGCAGGACATTAAGGACCCCATAAATCGCATTTTAACATGTAAATGAACCTGATGTTTGATTATAAAGCTGGTCTTTTATATGCTATGCTGTCATCATTAATTGCATCTTGAAGACTTGACTGTGTTAGGCTGATACACAGCATGTAGCTCCAGTGTGTAATGGATGTGTGGATAGTGCATTGATTTTGTTGTTGTTGTTGTTGTTGTTGTTGTTGTTGTTGTTGTTGTTTTGCCTCTGGGAATGCAATTTTGTAGAAGAATCCTAGATAATGCCATCCACTCTCACCCATTTTTCCTGTCCCTCGGATCTGTTCTGTCTAAATAAGCACAGGAATGCCGTCAGTTTCATTTCTCTAACAGGACTATAATTACTTTAAGAAACCCAATTAAAGCTCTGACTCTTAAATTATTAACATTAAGTACATTAACTGGACAGATAGTGATTTATTCTGGAGAAATACTTCACTTTTCTCTTCTTATATTTGGTGTGTGTGTTAATGATATGCTTCATATAGCTACGTGCGCGCAATACAAGATGAGTGAGAGAAGTGTGTGTGTGCGTGTGAGCGCGTGGTCGGCATCTTCAATGTATCTGCACGAGGCTTGCCGCGCAGCACGTGCTCAGGCACCTGCCTGGCCCCGCCCACTGCAGTGCACCTTCTCCCTTTAAAAATGCGCAGGAAACTGGACTGCTGCGCGAGCCACTTTGGCTCCAGACGCCACTGCCTCGCTCCAGTCAGCTCCTGCTTTTTAGCTCCAAAATGGCGCCCAGTTTCCCCATCCAGCGTCTCGCTCAGCTGTGGGATCCCTGCAGAGGCGGTTGCCATGGTAACGTGCATCAATTCCCCCAAAGCCTGTGTGGTTACGTAATGCCTACAGCGGACAGTGTTTATGTTGTGGATGAGACTCGTGCTGAGGATGCAGACTTTGCACATGAGTGCGACAGTTGATTGATTGATTGATGAGGCTGCAGAACTGATAAAACATACTTATTTGCGACATCGATATAAAAAATGTAAAACATAGGATATGTATAAATTAGTCTGCAATCTACATATTTAATATTTATAATAAACATAAATCTTTGGCAGTCAGAGCCTGTGCCCAGCGACAGATTAACCGTGAAGCTGCTGACTGACCTTATTAGAATAAAATGACCTCAGTGTTTCTGCGGCAGGAGGGAGAGAAAATAGAGCAAGGGATGGACCAAGTGTGTGTGAGTGCGTGCATGTGTATGTGCGTGTGTGTGTGTGTGTGTGTGTGTGTGTGTGTGTGTGTGTGTTTGGGGAGGCGAGAGAGGCAGCAACAGAGAGGCAGGGATGGGACGGTGGCGCGTTAATCCAACTTCACTGAAGTTGGGACCGGAGCTTCGTCCCCGAGATGCGGCGGTCATGTCATTGAAACAGCGCACATCTAACGAGCATTTAGTCGGCGACTGTTAGGAGAAAAAAAAAGTCAAGATGACAGTCCTGAAAGACATCCCGGAGAAATGGTTTCCACTCGTTCTCCCCCTGCAAAGACAGAAACAGAAAGGACTAGATGGAGCCAAGTCGAAAAAGAGGCGGACAGGTACGAGTTTGTGTGACCATCAAGGCTGCAGATGGACGGATCTTTTCTAATTTACTGTCATCACCATCAGGAGGTTGTTGATTGCACAAAGAAACATCATTTCTCATCCCCAACTGAGTCCAAGTTTCATTCCTGCTTCTTCATCTCACTCACCAATAACTGTGTGTCTGTGTGCCCACTATACACCTCACATGTTACATGTCATAACACACCTAACTGGCTTTTTTGTGCTGTACCACTTTGTGTCTGCTGCAGTCACTGAGCTTTTTCATTCTCTTTATTAGACATCTGACATTAACAAACAGCAGATCTAATAACATACTCAAATTCTTGCTGTTACGTCTGCACTTTTTCACTGCCAACCAGTGTTTTGGCTCAGTGTCACCTTTGTTTTTTTCATGTTTTCACTCTTATGTCCTAATATTTGGAGATAACCTGTCTGATATGACTCAAAGTCATTGCTCAATTTGAGCTGTCTTCCTGATGTTTAGTGCTGATTGTGAATTGATGTGCATGTGTAAACAAAACTGAGTTTACTGAATACGAATTTTGTGTAAATAAGTAGGATGGTGTCCTTGTCTCTGCTGCCTGAGACACTGATCAATCTTACAGGCGCCAGCATCCGCAGTCGCTGCACTGCCTCGTCTGTATCCTTATTCCTTAGCTTAACTGTCACAAATCACGCTGGATATGCACCTTCATTTGACCTCCAGCCCATCAGTCTGTCACTGTGTCACTTGCATCGTTTTCCAACAAATTAGATCACTCTGTGTGTCTGTGTGTGTGTGTGTGTGTGTGTGTGTGTGTGTGTGTGTGTGTGTGTGCCTGCGCACCACTGCAGACGATTCTGCTATCCCATTTTCATCTAATTAAATCAGCCACAGTGAGTGATGATCACTTCTGCACTGAGTCTGATCCAGACTTAGGTTTAGTCATGGCAAGGATAATAGCATTTCCCATAGCTCAGACTTACCGTGCTCTTCGGTCATCAATGTTATGACTTCAATCTGCTGTTCACTGTGTTGTGAGAGTGTGTGTCGCTCATGGAGACATAAGGAGATTCTGAGCTGTGGCACGTGCCCTCACATGTCCAGCCATGAGGGGGAAGAGTGTTAAAGAGACAAGGGGTGGTGGATGAAAGATTTGGATTAGGCTACAGTTAGTCATTCTGTGTAAGATAGTATGACATTACGTATTTTAGTTTGAATCAATATTTATGTGCTCCTTTATGTCTCAGTTGTTTATGGAAACCTTATGCTCGCAGCAGAGTAACCCTGCAACTGAAAGTTTCTCAGTAATGGAGCTTTATAGATTATACAGACTTGCTGTGCAGCATCGAGTCTGCGTCAGGGCTTCTGATGCCCTTGGAGCTGTCAGAGACATTAAACACTTAATGGGCAGTTTGCTAAAGATGCTCATGTATTCAGGTTGGGTTGGTCTGCTTGCACAGGAGCAGCTGGGACAGACACCGATGCCGGGAAGCCTCAGAGTGTCTGTGCTTACCTGGCACAAGCATCTTGCCCCCTTCACGGAGGGTTAATGCAGCCTTGGCACTGCCTGTCAGGCAGATCTCTCTGGTGCCCCAGAAAGCAACATAACGACCTTCAGGTAGATGGGAGAAGCGCCAGAGGGAAAAGGAAAGAGGCAGGGACAGGATTGGAAGAGTTTCAACAGAATAGATGTTGGAGAATGTGCACCTACACGATCAGACAAATCTGATATTGTTATACCAACCAGAGTTGAGACGAGATGACATATCAAATGCCATCAGCCCAGAGCTGGATTCTTATATGGTGCAATTTTATATTCACTCAAAGTCGAACAGCTGTAACAGCTGTAACAGCTGTAACATGGCGCCACTCAAATTAGCTGGGCATTATGGTATATAGTACAGGGATTTGAATTTGATTTTGTCATATTTATACTGTGGAAGCTATCCCTTTAATCAATGACCACGGCTGCTTTATGATAATACTGATTTTTTTATGATGTTTGCATCAATGTAATGAAATATGTTGATTTGTCTGGTATTTAACATGCTTGATAAGTTAAATATGTCAGTAAATATATTCTCAACAGAAAATGTGCTATATATAATACATATATCAATATAATATATATGGATATCGATATATGATATGTATCAAATACAATATCAATATCACCATATAAAATAACAAACACTGTGATAGAGGATATTGACCACTCATTCTGTTACACTTGTAACTCTCCTTAGGTATTAGCATCTGATAGCAACTTGAAATGTAAAACAAAGGGAGAGATGTCAAATAATTTGTATTTTCTAACTTGACTAAATCCACTGTGACAACAGCCCAGCTGGTCTGGAGCTCATCTGCACCACATCTGTCTTAAAACGCAACAACAAAGGGGAGCTCTTATCTAATGTCTTTGAGTGGCCTGTGTTTGTTTGGTGAAGCTGAGATAGAGATGAGAGAGACAGAACTTTAAGTTGTGAGCTGTGGGAGGTAAGAAGGGGCTCCACAGAGCTGCAGAAACACAGGAAACCACAGTTCTTTGTTTATGTGTGTGTGCGTGTGATTATGGCCTCTGTTGTGTGATGTCCCTTCCTGTGGCGCCTCGTTGCCTCTTAGTCGTCAGTCAAAAGTGTGTTGAGGACTTTGTGGTTTCAGAGCTACAGTGCCTCTGTGCATAACTTATGCTTTGGCCCGGAATTTTCTATCTGCGTGCGCGTGCGTGCATGTGAACTGTGTACAGCCCTTCATTTAAAAAGCAGTCTCATCAATATTAGAGGAGACAGGCCTGGCGGAGGAGGAGGGGAACTCCCAAACTACTTTGCATTAGCATAAACAGAAACCTAAAAACAGCAAGAGGGTAAAGAGCAGGGTCAGAAGGGGAGGGGCACGAGAGCTTGAGAGGAAGAAATCACTGATTCACTTTAATCTCTACAGATTTAAGTCACAAGTCTAATAGATGTAATGCTTCATCTGTGACTGCCTGTAATGGGTCACAGTACTCCTGTTGACTCATGCAGATGTACAGACTCTCATCTGTGGTTACGTGTTGCACATCTGGCCCAGATTGCACATCCGGTCATTAAGAGACAGAGGCAGCACCTAATTAAAGATCCGAGGTAATTGGTCTACTTATTAGTCCCTTTGTGTGTGTATGTGAGAATGATTGCATCTCACCCAATACTCAAACTGCCTCCAGCAGACACTCCAGCTTCATTGATTTATGAATAAATGTACAAACATAGTGGATTGTCTGTCTCCTTCACTCTCTGTCTCTGTCCATTTCTCCAGAGGACATTACTGATATTGACATTCTTTAGGAATTACGCTTGCTTGGTTTATGCACTTTGACACAGAGAGATGCAGCGGTTTGGGTGCTTTCTGTATATCTTTGTTGTGATATGAACATTTTGTGGCTCATTTCGTGTCTTGTGTTTCTGCAGAGGAGGAGAGAAGGGTCAGAGCCAATGACAGAGAATACAACGAAAAGTTTCAGTATGCGGTAAGAGAGTTTTCTCCTGTACTGTACATGTTCCGGAGTATGGACTCTTTGAAACTATTCAACTGAAATATTGTGAGAGTTCATATAATTCTCTATGTTTTTCCGCCTTCTCCTCATCCAGAGTAACTGCATTATGACATCCAAGTACAACATCATCACTTTCCTGCCCGTCAACTTGTTTGAGCAGTTCCAGGAAGTAGCCAACACCTACTTCCTTTTCCTGCTCATACTGCAGGTGAGGAGAGGAGGTGAAGGAGGGATGGTTTACATCTCTGAAGGATGTGTTAGAAAGTGATAGCTGGCTTGAGACCAATAAATTCAATGAAGTTAATAGGTGATAATAAAGGATTATAACAGGGAAGGTAAATACATTAGGAGATGGTCACAGGAAAGACATTCAAAACCCAATTAATTAATTTAAAAGCAGTTCTGTGAGAGTGTGTGATAAGAAGATGTTTATAAAAGACAGAATTAGTGAGCTTGACTTTACAGATTTCTGCAGTTGAGGGACCTGAGAGCGCGGCCGGTGCTGACTTTGGATATGGGACAAAACACATCCTACCAAACAATTTCACATGAACGCCTTTCACAGTCATTTGATCATTCACAGGTTGCAAAAAGGTTTTGCACCCCAAGTTTCACAATTATGATGTTCAGCTTTTTCAACATCAGCCAGCAGCATGGCTCTAGGGTTTGCAGTGTCGGTCCAGCACTTTGATCCAGACTGAAATGTATCGACAGCTATTGGATGGATTACCATGAAATTTTGTACAAACATTCATGGTCCCCAGAGGATGAATCTTACTGACTTTGGTGATCCTCTGACTTTTCCTCTAGCGTCACCAGCAGGTCAAAATTTCAATTTGTCCAATACAATACTGTACTAAGTCTTGTCTTAAGTGATAATTAGCAAATGTTAGTATGCTAACACGCTAAACTAAGATGGTGAACATGCTAAAACATACCTGCTAAATATCAACCCAATCCCTTTTCAAAGCTTGGTGAGAAAACATAAAATTACATGGTAGTCAAGCTAAAAACAAGGCATTGTTTCTTAAACTCTTAGGAAGTTATTCACCTGTTAGTGAACACATGCTTGATAAGCACATTGTGTAGCATGAATTTGTGTGGTACAGTCAGGTGCACTCAGGTTATTAAGGAGCTCAGCAGTCTGCTGTGTAGCTAAGGTCAGATGCAGATGTCTCTGAATCGCACACACACACACTTTGTGTCCTTATTCAAACCAACCTGCAATTAATCAACCTTCTCTCTGTCTCTGTCTAGTTAATACCTCAGATCTCCTCCCTCTCCTGGTTCACCACCATCGTGCCTTTAGCTCTGGTGCTGAGCATCACTGCAGTAAAGGATGCCACAGACGACTATGTGAGCATGTTTTTTTGACGCAACACATGCTCACGCAATCTTGCTTGTGACATGATAACATTACAATGAAATACAGCACAAGGACTCCTGATTATTTCTAGCAGACACTAGTTTGAATGTAGCTCACCAACAAGTGGCCCCTTAAACCTCAGTGATCTTTGTCTCTTGCAGTTTCGTCACAAGAGCGACAACCAAGTGAACAACCGTCAGTCTCAGGTCCTCATCCGTGGCTTGTGAGTGACTCCTGTCTTGTCCTTGCAACTAAGCACTCACCAGGGCTGTTGCTTCCTAAACTTAGTCTGTTAATTATGAAATTAACTTAAAGTTTAACTCTAAATTGTGTCAATTTCTTAGTTTTTCTAACTCTCATCTCTCTTTACTTTTCCCTCTGTTTTGCTGTTGCAGGCTACAGAATGAAAAGTGGATGAACGTTCGAGTGGGTGATATCATTAAACTGGAAAACAACCAGTTTGTGGCAGTAAGTGATGTACATCACCACTCATGCACAAACACACAGGGCCCATTTTATCTACCAACCTAGCAGTGGACTGCTCAGGGTTCAGCCTATAACTCTCTAGTCATTTTTGATATGCTATTTATACTGTATTGTAGACCAAATGCTATAATGTTTAATGGATTTCAGTACAGTATTTTAGGGATTATTAGGGAACACTAGCTACTGTTGTTAATTACTAACTTGTTTCCAGATGCAAATACTCTCAGTCTTATTATCACTGTGCCATCTGGGCCTTACTAATTCTGTTCCTGTGCTGTCAGTGCCGTGCAGTGGATGCTAACCTCAGCTATTGTATCTATTTTCAGGCTGACCTGCTCCTGTTGTCCAGCAGCGAACCTCACGGGCTCTGTTACATCGAGACAGCCGAGCTGGATGGGTCAGAAAACACACCACACCTTACCATCGGCTCACAGCACATCACAATCTGCAGAAGCAACAGGACACTACATCTAAATCGCTGTGCGTTGTATTATCTTGCAGAGAGACCAATATGAAGGTGCGTCAGTCTGTCTCAGTGACTTCTGAACTTGGAGACCCAAACAACCTGGCTTCGTTCAACGGTGAGACTTGAGAAAGCTCATCTTCTTCTCTCGGTTTCTGGTTTGGTTCATCCTCCTTTCTCGATAATGTAACAGTTTTCAGTCTGAGCCTGAGTGTTCAACACAAACATTATGCACCTTCACACCCTTGCACAGAAACAAAAAAATACACACAAAGCATACACACACACATACACACATCTCTGCCCTCCCATGCCAGCATTGAAAGACAGCCTATCATCACCCGCCCACTAGCACGCACAGCGAAAGACTTTCTGTGTCAGCACAGTGCGCCCACACACACACTCCTCACCTGCTCTGGAAAATGCATTACTGCAGCAAATCAACCCACACTTTGCCTCATATCAGCTTACAAAAGGTGTGTGTTTCGGCCTTTCGGTGTGTGTGTTTATGTGTGTGCACAATGTCATGGGCACGAGTAATTCAACACTATATCATACAGCTAGAAAAATGAACTTAACGCTGTAATTGGGTTTGGTGGGCATCGATGATAAAGCATCTGATTTAGATGTTTGTCCTGTGTGTTAAGGTGAGGTGGTGTGTGAGCCCCCCAACAACAAGCTGGATCGTTTCTGTGGAACTCTGTACTGGCGAGACAAGAAATACACCCTGACCAATCAGAACATGCTGCTACGAGGATGTGTCCTCCGCAACACAGAGGCCTGCTACGGCCTGGTCATCTTCGCAGGTCTGTGCGTGTGTATACTTGTGTGTGAAAGTGTGCATGTGATGTGTGTAACAGGTCTAACTTTCCTTGTTTTTTTGTTCCCAGGCCCAGATACCAAGCTAATGCAGAACAGCGGCCGCACCAAGTTTAAGCGTACGAGCATCGATCGTCTGATGAACACTCTGGTCCTCTGGGTAGGACACCCCAAACCTCTCACTTTCATGCCTCATACAGTAACTATTTCGGGACGGGATCTCAATGGCTTGGATCTAGTTTCATATATCTCATCTAATTATATATTCTATCCTAATTTGGGCTCAACTCACCACTTAAGATATCTGATCATACATTCAGACACCTGTACTCTGTCTGTCATGTTTCTCCATCTGTGTGTTTCTGTCAGATCTTTGGCTTCCTGGTGTGTATGGGTGTGATCCTGGCTGTGGGTAACGCAGTGTGGGAGAGAGAGGTGGGCTCCCTGTTTCAGAGCTACCTGCCCTGGGACCCTCCTGTAGACAACTTCCTGTTCTCGGCTTTCCTCTCCTTCTGGTCCTATGTCATCATTCTCAACACCGTGGTGCCTATCTCTCTGTATGTCAGGTGAGGAGAAGTCTGAGACTTACAGACAAAAAAGTGTTTATGGAAGAGTGATGAAAGACAAATATGAAACAGAAAAAATAAACGTGATAGTAATGCTGATATCTTAGCAGAGAGTTGTTTAAACCACAGCGCCACATTATTGTGATCCCATGTACACTTGGCATTAGGTGATCAGATTGCAACTGGATAGTAACTGATTACATAAAAATACAAATGTAAATCGACCAAACATGCAATGAAGGTTTTGCAAATATTGCCCACCTCTGCGGGTAGTGAGGGAGGCTTTGGGACCACATTGATCGTATCAACAACAACTATACATCTAATCTTCATATTTATTACTTTGAGTTCAGTCAAATAAAATAACAATAAAAAAACAAACGTGCAAAAAAAGCAAACTTGTGTAGAGGAGCAGGAGTACGTGGAGTTTTGCGTATGAATAATTTCAATAATAAAAACCCCAAATGCTCATAAAGGCACAAAATAATGAATTAATGCTCTTCTTACAATACAAAATATATGAACAAGCTACGAATAATCCAGAGAAGAAGTTACGCATTTGTCACTTAAGAAAAAAGCAAAAATGCATATCGCACAACCTCGTATTCAGATATGAACGTTAAAGATCCCCTCCAGACATGTTTTAAGACATATACTGTAAATATATAAATAAAAAGACATAGAAAATACTCTGCTTTGAATAATTATTTATGTATGATGTGTTTTTTCCACAAATTAAATTAAATTTATTTCAAATTCTTAAAATGACATGTACTGCAAATATTCATCATTTCAAACTGCTGGATGCAAGATGTCTCCCACTCGACCAAAAAGTCCGTTCTCAGCGCTTGTGCACTGGAGGTTTCAAGTTTCCACATCACACTTGCGTAAGTTGCATACTGGGCAATGATATACTTCCAGACTAGCGATGATGATATTGAAAAAATCATGCTCGTTTTTGCATATCTGAAACTGAGATTTAAGGTGAGCTCAGAGCGACTTTCCCCCTTCAGCAGATGTCACCGCACAGTCATCACTCTGCACAGTGAAGGTTTAACATTCAAGTGAAGACACAATAAGCAGAACACATTTTTTTAATTAAATATCAGGTGTAAAGGGGGCCTAAAAAGTGAATTACACCGTTGCCTATATTACATTCCTGCCTAAATTAGACATTAAGCTTCGTTTGACAGTGTTTGCATATGTTCTCTGCAGAGATTCCCTCTCAGGTAAGAGAGCTGCAGATGAAGCCTGCTCCTCCATCTCTAAACCACTACTGTAGTCCCTGCACTTCTGATCTAGCAGACTTAACATTTTTACATTCACTACTCCCTGATGAGCATATAGGTGTGTGACTAATAGCTCTGTGTGATCTGTTGTCCTCTGTCTGCTCTAGTTGTAGTGCTAGATGACTTTTACTCTACTGATACTGTAATCGAGTCCCTGTCTCACCTGTCTGTGCATCAGTGTGGAGGTGATCAGGCTGGGCCACAGCTACTTCATTAACTGGGACCAGCAGATGTTCTGCTCACAGTGTAACACAGCAGCTGAGGCCAGGACCACCACTCTGAACGAGGAGCTGGGCCAGGTGGGTATCCACACTCAGGCAGCAAATACAGTCTGTGTGTGTGATATTGATATATAATGTATGTTTTTTGATTGTCTATTCTACCCATCCAGCCATCCCACATCCATCCAAGTTTCTGATGCTCAGTTAATTAATCTTAAATTCTTTTAAGAATTTCTATACATTTTTCAATACATTCTGCAGTAACTGAATGATGGAACCACTTGTTTCTTACCACACAAATAACATGCACCTGCAGACTAAAAGGAATCTAAATTCAGGGACGAGGAGGCTTCACAGATTGGTCTGAAGAATATGTCACTCTCTCTATAATTAGTGTTCAGTATAAGCAGTCAAAAACTTTAAAATGTTTCCTTTAGGTTGAGTACATCTTCAGCGACAAGACTGGAACTCTCACTCAGAACATCATGAGCTTCAATAAGTGCTCCATCAATGGACAGACTTACGGTAAGTGCACACAAACACACACATACACTTAGTATCCACTTTATTAGATACACCTGTACAATCTATTGCTATTCAATACAACAGTTCTGTTGTAAATTCAACCTTTACGAAGTTTATAATGTTCAGTTTGTTGACGTTGTCAGAAATGTGTAAATTCAATTATATCTTTATTATTGAGGTCAGAGTGGTGTTGTACTGGACAGCATTATATTGAGAGCTGTTTCTACTTTTTTGTCCTTCCTATTTAGATACACGTGGGGGTCAGAATAGTAGAAACACCTCTGAATGTAATGCAGTTCAGTCCAACACCACCACTAAGTATGGCCTAAATGCTAAAGCATGTAATGTTAACAAACACTGAACATCGTAGGCATCATAAAAGTAGTACAGTAGAACAGTTGTATTGGATTACATTAGATTGTACAGGTGTACCTAATAAAGAGGCCACTCAGTGTAAACTTGTGCTGAATCACCATGCACAAACACATATAGAGAAAATACATGACAAAGTCTTATGCATCTGTTTGTGTGACTGTCAGGTGAAGCAACAGACCCGTTGGGACCTCAGCCAAAGGTAAGTAGCCAAGCTTTTTTTTTTTTTTGACTAAAACACACATTCATACACATACACATGTATGTACTACTTGTTAATGTTGCCCCTGACTCTCCATTTATCTTCAGAGATTGGACTTCACTCCCTTCAACCCCCTGGCGGACCCGGGCTTTTGTTTCTATGACGACACCCTGCTGGAGTCGGTGAAAGTGGGAGACTCACACACTCACGAGTTTTTCCGCCTGCTCTCCCTCTGTCACACCGTCATGAGTGAGGAGAAGCGCGAGGGTGAGCAAGAGGAGGGGAGGGGGGCGTCTGGGAGGTTGAATGGCAGCGAACATTGACATCAACTCACCATCTGTCCGTTATTTATTGTCCATTATTTACCATCATTTTGTCTGTCTTAACCAGGAGAGCTGGTCTATAAGGCTCAGTCTCCAGATGAGGGCGCACTAGTGACGGCAGCTCGAAACTTCGGCTTTGTGTTTCGCTCCCGAACACCCGGGACGATAACCACCACAGAGATGGGACGACCTGTCACCTACACTCTGCTCGCCATACTGGACTTCAACAACATACGCAAGAGGATGTCTGTGATAGGTGTGCAGGGACCATCATTTTCAGTTCACAAAGATCAGGAAATTTACTGATGTTTATTTTAGATAAAGAAAAAGTGGGTAAATTGGATCACACAACAATCTGGATGAAATTAGATTTTAAAAGTACTATCTGCAATGTAACGTTCGACCCTTTTTCACATACTTAGAGGGACTCTGGTGCATAATACATGTATTCTCCCCATTTTTCCCTTCATTTTATATTGCCTGAAGAATTTTCACTTGTCATAAGGCAAACTTACTTACTATAGGCTACAATGATGAGTACCTTATTGCAGCAGAAGACACAATGTTGGGTGTACAGGGACATAAAATGCAGATAAAAATCAGTTTATCTTGGATCTTGGACTATGTACACTCTTCTTATATACTTTGGATGTCATTAGCACAAAAAGAGCTGTTTTCTGCAACTGTAGAGGGCTTCATTACAGTGGACTCATCTGATAAGTTGAGCTTTTTATGTTTAATTAAATCACAAATATGTATTCAAATCATGATCCACGCTCCCACAAACTGACAGGACCTATGCTATTAGTCATAGTTTACATTTTTATCCCTCAGTGAGATTTCACTGTGTGTTCCTTCTTGTAAAGGTATTGGAAAACTGCCCAGAAACCACTGGTCATAAATCACTCTTGCCTTGGCAACAACTTTGGTCTAGCAGACAGAGCAGCGAGACCACGAGGCACTGAGCACACATTCATACGTCAGTGCCAAACGATATTCGGACGGATAGCCTGCCTGTCCGAATATCGTTTGGCACTGACGCACTGTTGTAAGAATGGCATTTGTTGAAGCTGAGAAAGAGGAGTCTGGTTGTTTGAAGGTGATGGAAGAGTTGTATGGATTCCTTGGAGTATTTTGTCTTCATTACACTCTGTTATTCATTTTCAGTGCGTAACCCAGAGGGCAGGATCCGTCTGTACTGTAAAGGAGCTGACACTGTGCTGCTGGAGAGACTCCACCCCTGTAACCAGGAACTGATGAATATCACCTCAGACCACCTGAATGTGAGTAAACTCACACAAGCAGAATGACTCTTGGTCTTGTACTGCCATCTAGTGTCTCCAAACTTCAAGACAGCTGTAACGTCCTTTACTTTGTTCTGATCAGATCATGTATATCACCTTGACATTTTTTCAGCCTAAATTCAGACCCAGTGATAGTGGAATAGAGTACCATCATCCTGCAGGACTTCTGCGTTTCCCCTCTTGTGTATCCTCATGTCAGAATGTCTGTATATGTTTGTGTGTATATATTTGGCTCTAGGAGTATGCAGCGGATGGCTTGCGGACGCTGGCGCTGGCCTACAGGGACCTGTCAGAGGACGAGTGGGAGGCGTGGTCAGAGAGCCACCGCTGCGCTGACAAGGCCACCAACTGCAGAGAAGACCGACTGGCAGCCGCTTACGAGGAGATAGAGCAAGACATGATGGTTAGTGATGGTCGGTCCGTGCTTCCGCGTGCGGTTGTTTGTGTGTGTCTGACTGTCTTTTTCTTTCACTGGAACATTAAGCCATCTGTTTCTCACACAATTTATGCAGAGTTCCTTCCTCAAATGGAATAAAATTGTCACCATAAAAAAGGGAACTTACTGTAGGTTTAGTTGGATGTAATTGGTGACGGGAAATTCCTTTTCTATACTGTAGCTATACAACACTGTCAGATCAGGATGTTGTTTCACTGGTGGTTGACTTAATGAGAGAAACAGACGGGAAGCTATTTCAAGTCATAACATAGAAATTGCTTTTATGATAACTGGAATTTGTGTGTGTGTGTCTCTGTCTGTCTGCCTGTGTGTCTAGCTCCTGGGTGCCACAGCTATAGAGGACAAGCTGCAGGAAGGCGTCCCAGAGACCATCGCTGTCCTCTCTCTAGCTAACATTAAGATCTGGGTTCTCACTGGAGACAAGCAGGGTGAGATGCACACACTTTTACATACACTTTCAGAACTTAGTTTGCATGCAGTTGTTCAAAAAAACACTATAATTTGCCAAAAAGAGCCAAAAAATCAAAAAGATTATTCTCTTATGGAGATGGTAGAGGCACACCAAAGGGTAACGCAGCACGCCATCTATTCTGCGGCCAGTATACATCTTGACCTTTGTTTTACATGTTTCCTATAGTGGAATATATGTCCTGTGTGACCACCAGCTGATTATAACTATTGGTCACACTGACCAGGAGCCAATCATCAACACGATCGGCAAAAAGCATGCAGGTAGCCCAAGATGGCGAACAGTGAAATGAGATAAAAGCAGTTGAAACTGCGACGCTGTCATTTGCACTGTGAACAAATCTACTGCAAGCGCGCCGGAAATTTAGGGGAATTCTGGGCAAGAGTAACAGTGACATTTTCTACATGTTGCTAACCTTTATGAGGGTACCTACAGTGTAGCGAACTGTTTCTACCATCGCAGTTTGTTTTAAACTTGTGCTGTCGGTCACTTTGTAGGAGGAGGAATCACATTTCTCACATGTGAATAAAGCTACATTTTTGAGCATTAACTTTTTGATCCATCTTTGCTATCAGTCTGGCACCTGTTCTCCAACATGTTCAGCTGAAATGCGTAACTGCACTCCAGTAACCTTCGCCTCCCTTTTTCTCTCACATAGAGACGGCTGTCAATATAGGTTACTCCTGCAAGATGCTGACAGATGATATGACTGAGGTGTTCGTCATCAGTGGACACACTGTCCAGAGCGTACGGCAGGAACTCAGGTCAGTCGGTCTGTCTGTCTGTCTGGACGGCTGCATGTCCATCCTTCTCTCCGGCTGTCTGGTGTCTCTCTGTTTCTCTACACTGTAAAATCCACACTGAACAAAAATGACATAAGGCAGGTGTTGGTTAGAAATAAACCAAGAAGTGTACGCATGATTGGAGTGAGTAGGTGTGGTGTTCCAACTGCTCTACAAGAATTACTGAACAATATCCAGTGCTTAAACCACGTTTTGATGTAGCTACTATAGTTAAATCAACACATTAAAACCACGAAGCTACTTATGAGCATCTAAACATAGAGCCCTTCAAATGTACTGCTTCCTCCAAAAAGTGTCAATTTTATAAAATCAGTGCACTGAGTGCTAAAATTGAACTTTCTTTCAAGAAGTGAAACAAATCTACAATTTCCAGTGTAAAA
>NTHP01000058.1:659413-675285 GCA_003416845.1 Oplegnathus fasciatus
TAACACTATATACATGGGGTATATGTATCTTAGTGTCTCCAGTGTGGTGAGTGTCCTCTTAAACCCTACTGACCCGCACAGGTTGGCTACTCTTTACACTGTGCAGACAAACATTGTTCAAACACACAGAAGTTAATTTTCATTCTAGTGGAATCTCAAAGTTCTCAAACATACCAAATATGTCAGACTGAACTTGTGTATGAAATGATAAACAAATAGAATATTTCCATTTGATGCAATGTTGCAGCCATAAAAAATCATGGAGTCTTGTGTTTGAATATTTCACTCGGTGCATACAGCATATAGCTTCATTAAGAGTTGGAACAAGGTGACACAGTATGATACTGTCAGTCAGTGTTGAATAAGGTGTTTTCGGTACCCTTAAAGCTGCTTAAGGGGAAACAAAGTGCATGTGAAGGGGTTAAGCCAATAACACAATGTTCTTCTTCTCTAAGTGTGTTTGTAATATTCTGTGTTTTGTAAGTGTTGCATCACCTTGCGTGTTNNTTTTTCCCGAGGCATTTGTTTTATCTGTATCTCTTTTTAATAAGGCATAATAATAGACAATTTTTATACTTTGTAGATGAGTTATAAGCAATTAATTGAAACAAATTTTGGCTCGCTAGCTTGTTAAAAAATTCTCTGGCCGGTGTTTATCCTGCTGAAGGCAGCTAGCTCTTGACTGTTTTACCTCGTCTTCTTCTCCTTCCGGAAATTACTTTCATAACATTAGTAGCATTGACTGCCTATTAGAAAGGTAGATCCATCACCTTTTATTAATAACTTATTAACATTTATAACAGCAGACATGATGGCTCGTTAGCTAGCTATAAACCCATGAGTGTTTAGAGCAGGCGCCATGCTGGACGAGGAAAACAACAGCCAAAGAAATTTTTACCAACATGGAAACCCAAAAGTTGATCTTATTAAAGGAAAAGTTTGACATTTTGGGAATAAGCTTATTCGCTTTCTTACCAAGAGTTAGATGAGAAGATTGATACCACTCTTATTTCTGTACAGTGCGTTGAAATGTTGAATGATTTATTACCTCGACATTATTTAATAAAGACATTAGTTACAACTTATAAACACTTTATAAAAGGTGCCTTATCAGAAGTTGGTACTATTTTATCTACATGAGTTAAGACAATTCCATATCAAAAACCCTACAAGAAAGCTAAAAATAACAGTCCTCTTTTCTAACTTTAGCCAGCTTTATTTGACTGACCTTTCTCTCTCTTTCTCTCTGTGTCCATCTCTCTCCACTCCTCCAGGTGCTCATATCGGAGTTGGTATCTCAGGTCAGGAGGGGATCCAGGCCGTGCTGGCCAGTGACTACTCCTTCTCCCAGTTCCGCTTCCTACAGCGCCTCCTGCTGGTGCACGGCCGCTGGTCCTATCTGCGCATGTGCCGTTTCCTCTGCTACTTCTTCTACAAGAACTTTGCCTTCACCATGGTGCACTTCTGGTTCGGCTTCTTCTGTGGCTTCTCTGCACAGGTCAGAGAGTAGACATCATGAGGACATCTTTTCATCAACAATCGGGGGTTGCTGTAGGAAATTGTAATGATGATTTTCATTTTGTCTGTGTTTGTATGCCCATCTTCTTTCTCTTGTAGACGGTGTATGATCAGTACTTCATCACTCTCTACAACATTGTCTACACCTCCCTCCCCGTGCTGGCCATGGGGATATTTGACCAGGTCAGTTCAAATTATAATTACATATAGAGTTTACATGCATACTGTGCATGCTGAAGAACCACATGCATGTTGGTGAATTCTCTGTTACTGTTTAAATCTTCATCAGCCATGACAACAGTAGATTAAAGAAAGATGAAGCCATATTGAGACGGCAATGTTGTTCTGTTGGTCGATCATTCCACCACTTTGGTCCAGACTGAAATATCTGAACAACTATTAGAAGGATTGCCGTGAAATTTTTTACAAACTTTCACGGTCCCCAGAGGATGAAGCCTACTGACTCTGGTGATCCTCTGACTTTTCCTTTACAACCACGATGAAGTTGACATTTGTGGTTTTGAGTGAAATGTCTTGAAAACTACTAAATGGATTGCCATGACATTTTGTACAGACATACATGATGACATTAAGGATGAATTACAGGTATAGTCAGTGGTCGTGTCTATAATGTGAATTTTGACTGCTACCATCTGTAACCATCGTCTCCGCCTCTCACAGCAGCAGGTTTTATCTTGTTTTCCAATTTCATTCCCCCATGGTGAATATCAGCTATTGTGCCGTCTCTGTGCCATCTGTGACGCATTGACGTAGTGTGGACTGGTTATTGTTTCACGTGAAGTGGGTGTGCGTTTGTGCTTGTGGGTACCAGAGGGATATATATTATATTTTATGGGAATTTCTGATACATGCCGCCATCACGCCGCCGCTGGTAGACGTTCCTTCCATGCACGCGCCTTAACGTCACCGCCGCTCTCTCGTCTGCATTCCCAATCAATCCCATTCAAAACTCCACACGGTATGGCGGCGACGGAAGGATAGACTGCTCCTTCTCCTTCTCATTCTCCTGGTAATCTTTAAATTCACACTATCCACCCGTAATACTAGCGGTAGCTTTAGAGGGCAGCGCCTGTACTCATAGTGTACGTAGTTACGTAACTAACATTCCCACCTATTCATTTTGAGAGAGCAACGGTCAATGAGGAAACTCCGACACTCGGCCAACCAATCGTGTAACTTCATCGCTCACTCAGTCAGTCCGTCAGTCACTCTCACTCACTCACTCACTCAGTGACAGACTTTCGCGTTTGTAGGGCTGACCGTCTGCGGTCCAGCCAAAAATAACAATTAAAGATAATTTCTGTAGTTACCACCACAACATAGCAGGGTAGTGTTATTTTAATAAATGCAGCTCCTCACTTCCTCGCTTATTGTAGGATGTTCCTGACCAGAGGAGTCTGGAGTATCCCAAACTGTACGAGCCCGGGCAGCTCAACCTCCTCTTCAACAAGAGAGAGTTCTTCATCTGCATCGCCCAGGGCATCTACACATCAGTGGTGCTGTTTTTTGTCCCCTGTGCCGTCCTGTCCGACGCCACTCAGAGCACTGGTGTGCCCCTCGCTGATTACCAGACCTTTGCGATCACCACGGCAACAGCCCTGGTCATTGTGGTCAGCGTACAGGTGAGTGGGGCCAGAGTGGTGTTAGCTTTCCTACAGCTGGCAACCTCTATATTTAACTGCTGTCTGTTCCATCATTGTGTGTTAACTGTGCACCTCTATGTATGATTATGTAGATCGCTCTTGACACAGGCTTCTGGACAGTCATCAACCATGTGTTTGTGTGGGGCTCTCTGGGCTCCTACTTCACCATCATGTTCGCCCTGCACAGTCAGACCCTCTTCAGGATCTTTCCCAATCAGTTCCACTTTGTAGGTCGGTCCCCTGTTCTCTGTATTTGTCTGTCATACAGAAAAACACCCACACAGAGAAACACGCACTAGAGCCTGACAAATACTGAATTTTTGTTGCCTATATCAATATACGTATTTCAAACATTTTCTGAATTTTAGGATAGATTGCACTGATGAGGATATTTTAGAAATGTCAATAAACCTGTATAATCAAATATGACAGAAACAGAAAATATGATAGTAGTTTAATCAAAATTATATTTCTCTGAATAACTATAATTATATAAAGCAAAAATAACAAAATACACATAAAAAAACATAATATACACATAAAAATGCAGCCAATAAAACATGTATAACACTGCTACCTGCTGTTATATATACTCAGTGGCCACTTTATTAGGTACACCTGTACAATTTGATGCAATCCAATATAACTGTTCTGCCATTAAGATTACTTTTATGATGCCTATAATGTTCAGGGTTTTTTTACACTGTCATAGAGGTGTTAATTCAATTATATGTTTTGTCACTGAGGTCATAGTGGTGCTATTGCACTGGACTGTGTCATATTCAGAGGTGTTTCTAATATTCTGACCACCTCATGTTTGTAAATAGGGAGGACAGAAAATTAAAAACACCTCTCAGTATAGTGTAGTCCAGTACAACAGCACCTTTAACTGTGACCTCAATGCTAAAACATGTTACTGAATTTACACATTTCAGACAAAGTCAACGAAAACCGAACATTATAAACTTCATGAAGGTAGAATTTAAGCAGAGCTGTTGTATTGAATTGCATTAGATTGTACAGGTGTACCTAATAAAGTGGCAGGTGAGTGTATGTGATAAGCCAAAATCTGACAATAATATTGGCTCACCAATATATTGGTTGGGCTCTATGATCTGCCCACTCACACATAGACACATTTGTTAATATATAGCCTGCACACATACACCCAAATAGTGTAATATCTTAGTCACGTTTACTGGAGTCACCTGCTGAAATCATTTCATACCACCAGTGAGGACATTGTGTAATCATGTCTAATATCTGTGTGTATGTAGTATTTGTGAAATGCTGCAAATTTCTAGACACATTTGTTCATGTTTTTGTTTTGATAATGTGTGTTTGTGAATACAGGCAGTGCCCAGAGCACGTTATTGCAACCAGTTGTGTGGTTAACTATTGCACTGGCGACAGCAATATGCATAGTTCCAGTTTTGGCATTCCGCTTCCTCAAGGTGGACCTCAAACCTCAGCTCTCAGACACGGTGAGAAAACACACACAAACACAAAGTTTCTAACACTGATGTGCCCATCTTCTTCTTCATTGCAGCATGTGTCAGTGTCGTGTCTTCCCAGCAGGTCAGTTTGAAACTGCTGTCAGCCAATGATTAACTGCACACGCACGCGTTCATCTGAGTGTGTGTGTGTGTGATGATGGGTTGGTGCTTACCGTCACTGGCCTCATGCACTGCAAATACTCTGCAAATATTGACTGAATCAGTGTACCCTAATGACACACGTTGCTTTTAGTACATTTTAGACTAAAACCTCTTTTCAGTCAGTGTGTTTCAAGCTAGCTGGGTGTCCAAGTGAAGTTGTAGTCAGGGTGGTGTGAAGAAGTTCTGATTTGTTTGTTGTTCCTCTGCAGTTACTATTACTGGTTTCTACGCTAAGTTTGAGTTGTAAAGTACGAGGAGTTTTGAGTTTGGAACGAGATTGAGGATCATGTAGAAAAGACCGACAGTAACTAAATAGCACAGAAATCAAAACGCAAGGCACACAGGTGGCAAAAGAGCAAAAAAGAAAGTAATCAATGGGAAAATGAAATAATTTAGCAGCTTTAAAGGAATAAATCCCCATTTTAGGAAGCTAATTAGCTTAGCTTAGCACAGAGACTGGAAACAGGGTAAAACAGCTCAGTCTGAAGATAACAACAGCCTTATCAGCCTACCAGCCCCTCTAAAGCTCGCTAATGTACATGTTGTATCTCGTTTGTTTAACCCTAAAAGTCTAAAAACAACAAGTTGCGGGGTTGCAGAGGTTTATCTGCTGGACTATTTCTTGGCAAGTCGCAGTGACCTGGAGCCTCCTCTGGTCCACTCCACCAAGAAAAAGTCACCCACATAACTACAGCTTGTTGCTGTTATGAAACATTTCTGGTGTGTAAAGCATCCAAATAAATCCACCACCATTGGTGTGTGTTTGAATGTGTGAATGAGAGTCAAATTATAAAGCGCTTTGTCCGTTAAGGTTGAAAAGTGCTATACATGTGCAGTCCATTTACCATGAATGTATTTCTGCATCATCAGCTTTTCATTTTGTAGTCACAGAACCTAGCATAACAATCTGTTCAGTTCAGCCTGAAGCTCTCTTTAAAACAGACTATGATAAACTAACATGTCCCTCTTCCTCTCCTCTGTTCCTTCTCCAGGTGCGCTACACTCAGCTGGTGCGTCAGAAGAAGCGGAAGCCGGTAAGATGCAGCGGGGGAGGTGCCTGGCGTGGGGTTGGTAGTGTGTCAGAGGGCCGTCTGGGCGCTCGTGGCGGTTCTAGGAGGTCAGGCTACGCGTTTGCCCACCAGGAAGGATTTGGAGAGCTGATCACCTCAGGGAAGAACATGAGGCTCTCGTCTCTGGCCCTCGCCACTTTCGCCTCCAGACACAGCTCCAGCTGGATCGACACGCTCCGCAGGAAGAAACATACTCACACTCACACTCCCCCCAGCGCCTCCGGGGAGTGCAGCCCAGCACCCAGTTGTGTCTCTGGGTCGGTCCCGCCGCTCTCAAACTCCTCCTCCGTTCTGGGCGGCTCTCAAGATACACCCATCGAGGAGGAAACAGGCACAGCACCAGCCCAAAATACACAGACTGCTCTCACTTCGTCCACGCAAACCCCACCAGCTGCAGAAGCAGCTGCGCCTCAGGGCTCAGCCCAGGCCCTCAATGCTGGTGTCCTCACGCCCACAGCAGTGAGGTCCCATGGGGGAGACTCACCTGGAGGCTGGACCATTACTCTGGGGACTGTGCAGGTGAGCACACATTCATGTATCAACAGCAAGCATGAAACAGGTATAACACATCTGACATCACACACACGGACACTCAGTTAACTCTTCCTCTCTCCAACAGGAAGCTCTGTTTGGTTGGAAGGCCCGTGCCGCTGCATCCAACAGCCCAGGCCCACCCTCTGTTGCCAAGGAAACCAGCCAGATTGAGTGAAACATTCAGAATAAATGGAGGAATAACTTGTTCACTACTGTCCATCACATGTTTGCACACATATGGGATGTGTTGTGTGCTATAGAGATACTGAGAGCACACAGACTGTGAAAAATGCTACCAACACAGTGCTCTTCTCTCTGTCTCCCAACTGAAACGTCTATAATAAATCAAATAAATCCAAATCATAGGAGGAAGTGGCGCATCCTGACATGGACCTTGCCAACTATGAATCGAGATTTATGACACACATGTTCCCACCATTCATATGATAACTGTGTTCATGAATGAAAGCAGCAGGTGCAAAAGCAAATGTCAAGATAACTTGCTATTAATGGTCTAAAAGATGCAAATTAAAACAATGAGTTGAATGAATAACAAGACTTTCAGCCAGTGAAGTGTAAGCATTATTATCTGTATAAGTGTTTCCTCTGTGTTCACTATAGTTCTCAGTGAGAACGGTACTTTAAGTTACAGAAAACACTGCAAGACTGTAAAACCTGTGTCCCTTTTCTCTCATTGATCTGTTTTCTTACTTGTTGTATCTACTTCACACGTTTTCCTTTCTTTCTTTGCATCATATTGATGTGTTTTATAATGGCCTAGTTGAGTTGCACCTTAAAGCAACCTCTCAGTGCTTTCTCTCCTCTCTGCAATTTTTTTTTTTTAGGTCTGACAAAGGGCCAGATCATGTTAATGTACCTCTGATGTAATGTCTCGTACCACCACAGTCTGAACAGAATGACAAGACAAACTGCCGCTGGCTCACTTTAGGTTAGACCTGGGCAAAGTGCAAAGAAACTGGAAATGAAAGAGGCAGGTATTGACATTTAAAGGCGGTTTGTCAAATTCTCAATCGCACATGTTGTTATTTTGTGTGAATGGCTGTGCTGGTTCATTCTGTACACATACTGTACACTTCAGTAAAGTGCTTTACATTTTTATTTGTCCATGAATAAAGTCTGAAGGTGTTTGGGGATAATCATGCCTTAACAATGCCAAAATTTTGGTCCTCTGAGCTCTTTCTGGTTCCCGATCCATCGATTAAGTACAACATCCCATCGGTGTTGTAAATGCCCTATCAAGTACTGACCCTTGACCCGGATTGGAGTGAGATAATCATTAAGAAGGGTAACCAGAGGAATGATATAAACCTGTTCTTGGATCTGTCCCTGTGCTACAGTCTTCAACAAAGCAGCTCTTAGACTGAAAACACAACAGAATGCTGACGTGATCTGCTGAATGTACTGTACAGTATTTGGCCCCATGCATTGTTTAAGCATGGGCCAGCTCTTTGGGTGGAATACGGAGCTGCTGAACGCCGGTCAATAAACATGTCGTCTCTCTTTCACATGAGAGAAACACACTGTGTCCATGCAAATGTCATTTCAAGTAACAGCCGGAGTGTAAGTTAGAAATGACTACATCTACTGTGGTCAGGCCTGAAATGAAAGTGAAAAATAACCCGAAATTTTTTTTTACATTTAAAGTTTAACCACATAACACGGTTCTGTGGTGCTTTTTTGAGGCAAAACCACCCTTTACTCCTGAAGTTTCCCATGGTGCACCATCACTTTATAGTGGCCGAGGCGAAAATGTGAACAGAGAGTAGAAAGAGATATTTTGAGTTGTGTTCATATCAAAAAGGAATATGAGTTTTTACTTATTTCCGCTTATTAAGGCTGTACAAAAGTATAGGTCCTGCATTCAAAACCTTATATACATAAATATTATCAGCAAAATGTACTTAAAGAAACAAAAGTGAAAGTACACATTTGCAGAATAATGGTCCCTGTCAGTGATTTACTATCACGTTGGATAGTTTAATCTACAGCATATAAGATCATCATAGTATATAATTTGAATTTATTGTACCATGATAGAACAATCAGGATAATACAGTTGCAGACAGTACATGATATTTAAACAAATATGTAAAGGCACTTCCTGAGTATGACATATTTTAAAAATAAATATTATAATAGCAGGGCTATATTGAGGGGGTTTTATTTTGACGCTGAGGAGGATTTCCTCTGTGTAACGAGCTGAACAAGGGGAAGAGAGCTGGGATTTCACAATAACGGGTCTTACGGACAGCAGACCGCTGCAACCAGAGGAAGCCGGTAACTGTGCTTTAACAATCCTGTCTGCAGTGGAGGACTATTTGTTCTTGCGAAGAGTTGGATGGGAGTCACAACAATCTCCAACTGATGCGGTGCGCGTGTAAGTGATGGTGTGAGGACTCGGTGAAGGGAGATTCATGCGCAAAAATGCGGATTTTTCTCCCTTTGCTTTGTGTTCTGTGCGTCGCACCGGTCCACAGCATTTTCGACGGAACCTGCCTCAGAAAAGGTAAGAATAGATACATGTATTTGTCCTGCCATGTAAGCCTGTTGGCCAGTGGAGGGAAACTACTACTACTTTTTACTCCACTCCATTTATCTGACAGCCTTAGATACTTTACAGATTCAGATTATTAATACAACATATATTCAAAAAATAAATGATGTATTATTATAGATTAGAATAAGATAAAACTTTATTGATCGAGGGGGGTAAAACCACAACCTACCCAGCAGTGTTGGGAAGTACTGAACTACATGTAATTAAACTCGTAGTTTAACTACATATTGCCGCTGAACCACTGGTGGCATACCATCAGCCACTTTTCGATCTCGGCGTTACTGAAAAGTGCCCACTTGTTCACAGGTCATACTTAAACCAAAACAAATAAAATACGGTTGAACACGAGCGGCATACCACTCTGGGGTGGCATATGCCGCTGAACCAGTAGTGCCATACAGTGCCATCAGTCACTTTCACACAGAAAAGGTGTGTTCAGACCGATCACACCTTTAGGGAAAGGTGTGTGACGGTGGAACACGAGCGGCTGGTGGCTCACCGTCAGCCACTTTTCAGCGTCACTCCCACTTTTTGCAATAAATTCAATTGAGTGGCATTTTTTACTGGCATGTGACTCTTATGTAATATATTTTGTTATAATTTCATATCACATGTACATTGTCAATTTGTTCATTTTTTTTACAAAGTAGTTTGGACTACTTTTTCTAAGTAGCTTTAGTTAACCAAACTACATTTCTCCCTAGAGTAGCTTTGCTGTAGTTCAACTTCTTCCAGTGTGAAGTAATTGGTAGCTTGCAAAGCTGTGCTTTCAAAGTAGCTTCCCCAACACTGCTACCCAGCAGTATATAAATGAGCTCCACCTTTACCAGCTGGACCATTAAAGTGATGAACACATTCATGCATCACTAATTATAATCCAGTAATATAATATATGTTATTCTTAAATGGGCCATTCTGCATGATGAGTACTTTTGCTTTTGTTACTTTAAATATATTTAGATGCTAATACTTTTGTACTTTTCCTTTGAATGCTTTTACATGTAACAGAGTATTTCTACACTGTTGTTCAGTCTCATGCAACAGTTTAACAGTTACTTCTCACATTGTGCCACAAAACATCCATCAGTTTCATTTTAACCTTTAAACTGAGACCGTTTCTAACCAACAGTTTGTTGAACTCAGCTCTGATAAAGGTCAAAAGTTTGTCTGAGTGAAATGTGTTGATTTTGAATGTTTGTGATAAACTGAAGGATCAAGTGTTACTTTCTGTGCTGAGAAAATTCTCCTCCTTCTTAACCTAAATAAACTATTTAAACCCTCCTTTGATCAGCTGGAAAATGCATTGTCAAAAAGCTGAAAACAGGCTGTTTTTCTGAGTTCATGAAAAGTTGACTTTTTAAAGATACGTGGTTCTCACAAAACAGTGATGCTATAAATGCATTGTTGTAGATCAAACTACCCAACAGCATATAGTAAGTAGTTAAAACGAGCTCAACCTTAAACATCTACAGCAGTAAAATGCAATATACACATTAATGCAGCAGTAATATTCATCCAGAAACATCAGATATAAAGTAAAACACTGACAGTGACCATTTTACTGCACAATGAGTACTTTTATTTTTGATACTTTAAGTACATTCTGCTCATAATACTTACTTACTTACTTACTTTTACTTTTACTAAAGTAAGGTTTTGAATGCAGGGCTTGTACTTGTAGTGGAGTATTTTCACAGTGTGGTGTTAGTACTTTTAATTAAGTAAAGGATCTGAATATTTTTTCCAACACTTCTGTGTGCTCAGCCATTGACAACATGAGGACAAGTCAAAAACATGCAGTGCTTTTGTTTGCTTAGAGGTCCTTGTTGATTCTTCTCATTTTCTGACCTCTCTGGAGATGAGATCAATCTCAGCACACAGATAAAACTGTGCTCTGCAGCAACCTGCTTTGATTGCGTTTTTTTATGTGCACCTCACAGATTATATTTCACTCCATATTAACAGAACTTGAAGTAAGATGTTATTTCCGATATATGCAGTTTGATATTTTCATTTAAATATATTCCAAACACTGTTTTAAATAATCTATAATTTCATTATGTGTTGTTTCACATTGAAATTGCTGTTTTGTAAAACTTTGTGGAAGCCCAAAACATTTTTTTCATACTTTCCCCCATAAAACTACAATCTGTATTTACAGTTTTCAATCAGATAAAGTTTGTCAGAAAGTTAGGGCTTATCTTGCTTTTTTTATTCTCATTTTTGTCATTAAGTTCAGGCAGACCCTGATTTTTTTTTCCAGTGTCTATTTGCACCCGGGTACGAATAGGCAAATGGCAGCTATTTGGCTATTTACACCCGCCTATTTACACCTATTTACATCTGCCTTTTTTTCCCCTAAATTTAGGGTGTGGCTTCATTACTACTATTTCTACTATGTGTACAAACTACTCTGTTTATACATGCTGCTTTTGCTGGCCAATCATCATCTACTATGAATGTGTTTTTAACCTTGGCTGTGTTTGTTGTACTGGACTAAAACTGCTGGGGGGGATGTATAAGGAAATGTATGAAACCTAAAACCAGTCAACATACAGTGGTAGATGTGCTGTTCTGGTCTCTCTCAGATGCAGAGCCTTGATTTTCCATATCTGATTTCAAGGGGAAAAAACAGGGAACTGGGAAAGTGGGAGAAAGGGAGGGGATGTGTGTTTGCACTATACAAGGGCAATGGACATCTGACGTCAAGCCAGCCATGTCCAAACAGGAGGTTGTAAACACAAATACAGCTAAGGCTAGTCTCAAGTTATGTCTATGAGTTATGAGTCTTGAACGCAGTTAGAAAATCTGAATAAATCTGAATAATTAGGGAATATCAGAAATTTAAATAAGTGAGAGATGACGCAGAGGGCACATGGTATGGGGCAGAAAAAGAAACAGTGAAGAGGAATGACATTAAAAGAGGAAGTTCAAAAGGAGTTGGTAATTTTGGTTATGCAACGTTACATCCTATCTGTGCTGTGCCTAGTCGACCACAACCAATACTCAAGAACTTGCTTGAATGTACAGTAAATAAGTCAAGACAGCCAGCACACACATTGGTTTATATTAAGTCTATAAAGTATGTTTTTGTTGTTTGTTTTCCTGTGCAGAGCCTCCCCCTGGTGTGTTGGTTTTACCCCCGGGCAGTAAGTTAATTCTGACCTGCAGCGGTCATGTGACGGTGAACGGAGTAAAGGTCAGCATGGCCAGAAACAGCTCAAACACCAACAGGAGAGGGAGTTCTTCACATGCAAAGCCAACCACTGCAAACATTATAAGCAACACTGGAGTTTCAATGAAAAGTGACAAACACACTATGGAGAATGCTGTAAGTGAGGGATACCACTCTAACCCCACTGAGGCAGGAGAAAACAGAAGCCTCGGACATACAGATACAGGACACACAGCCTCTCCCACCACTCACATGGTCCGGCCAACCAGTGTGAGCAGGCCGCTGGAGGCCGAGGTGACAGATGGTGATTATGAGGAGGAGGAAGGGGAGGAAGGGAGCAGGATAACAAGGGGCATAAAGTCGAGGCCTCAGTGGAAGTGGGACGGGAGGACAGTGGGAAAAGGAGACAGAGACTGGGGAAAGATCACATTTGAGGGGGCTACACTGTCTCTGTCCTCAGTCAGACTGACAGACTCTGGGAGGTACATGTGTTATCACAGAGGCAGAGAGAGGTTCTCCTTAAAAGTAATCGTTGCAGGTGAGTCACAACCTGATGTGTCAATTTGATTTGATCCATGGGGTATTTGTCCTTTGTCCATTTCAACATTTGTGGGGGTCTTCCATATAAAACATAATGTGAGTAAGACACTACAATGTGAATAATGCCACACATTCCAAATGTAAGGACTTAGTGTAAGTGACTGTTGGGATTAGTGGGATGGTGACACTCTTATCCGGCTCAATTTGCTGCTTTTCTCTGTTTTACATCATTGTTGATCGAATATCTTTGAGTTTTGGATTGTTGGTTGGACAAAACAAATATTCAAAAAAACTGTTATGGGCATTTTTCATTACTCTTAAAACAGCTAATCTAAAAATAACAAAAATAATCATTGATTGTAACCCGGATCCTACAAGTGAATGCAAGTGTGTGAGTAACAGTGATCTGTGGTTGACGTAGATATATTTAGGAAAGACAACAAATGACTGACTGAATGAATGAATGATCAACGTACAGTATTGCTGCATGTCTCCTACATGTGTTAGATCCTCCGGAGGATCCCACCCTGTCCTGTAACAAAAAGTCACCCAGCAGTAAGATTCGCTGTGAGTGGGCACCTCAGCAGCCCGTCACTATAGTGCCCACCTGTTTCCTCTATTTCAGTAAAAGGTGAGGACAGACACCAACACTATAACTAACCATGCTACACTGTAAATAATACTTAATGAGGTGGAGGTGCTGAGAGAAGTGTCAGAGTAAGCACTGGATGAAGTACAAGTGTAAATTTAAGTGTTAATGTTCTCCAGAGATGAACTGATTTATCTGTTTTTATCTCTCACCCATCTTTGTGGGTGTCCTTTCTCTCTCTTTCCTTCTCTCAGCCAGATGGAAGCATTCACTCGTCGGCGGTGCTCATACTCACCTCGGCGCTCCCGCTGTTGGTGCGCGTTGGACCACAATGACAATGAGCTGAGAATTGTTCACATGGCCTACCTGTGTGTTACGAGCATCGCAGGCAACGCCACCAGCAACCTGCTGCACTTCACACCTCTGACCATCTGTAAGTGGGTGTGTCGAGGCCGGTGTGCGTCACGTGTGTGTTTGGTCTCCTGTAAAGGCAATTAAAGCATCCTGAAGCTGCACTCACTATATTCCTCCCTGCTCCCTCAGTGAAGCCCGACCCTCCATCAAATGTGGTGGTCCTACCGGTGGTGGGACTGGAAACGAGGTTGAAGGTCACCTGGGGTTTACCGGAGTCCTGGAAGTCTCAAGACAACTTTTACGGTCTAACCTATCAGATCAAATACAAACCTCTCATGTCCTCATTTTATCATGACCAGGTGCGTGCTGGTAGACCAGTAAGTTATTGGGTATCCATGCATGCTGGGCAGTTTTTGCACTGTTGGTGTATGTGTGTTTACTTTTCACCGTTCAGTAATTCAGTGCACTGTTGGCTTTTATGGCCTGAAACAATAACAATAACACTCAGGTGACGACAGTGCGATGTGTGTTTACCTGGTTATATCTGTATGTGTCTATGTAGGTACAGACTACTGAGAACAAGGGCTCCCATACTATCACTGATGCAATGCCTGGTGTTGTATACCTGGTACAGCTCAGAACTAAAGATGAATATGATGGCCAGTGGAGTGACTGGAGTATACCTGTCTGTAACAGCAGTTGGATAGGTAAATACACGTGCATACACACATGCAGAAAAAAAGTACCAAATCAAGCCATTTCAAAATTAGATTTAGCTGACTCTATTTTTAGTAGAAACTTCAAATAGGTGTTTCTTCTTCTCTTCAGCTGGAAAAAGTACCAAATGGTTTGAGAGTGATGTAAATGAAGTGTGCCAGTAAATCATTGAACTTTATCGCCTCAGTAATACATGATCCAGGACAGACAAAAGTAGTCATGACAACCGGAGGAGGCAGGTCTCCTGTTTCCTTCCCATATGATTGGGTTTTCCAAAGTCGCTGTGTACAAAAACATCCTCCCATACATACATACATGCTTTCACACCCTTCCAGTTGTGTTTCTGTTCTTCCCTGAATGAGTTTACTCATTGTGCACAGTCTGCACACAGTATATTCTGGTTTCTGGATACATGTTCATAGAGTTGTTGAGAAAATATTTAGAGAAAGTTTATGAATGCATCCTCATATCCTGATGTTCTTTGCCAAATGAAATATACACCATTTAAAGTGAAAGTGACACACGCTCTTGCAAATTTTGACATGAAAGTGAAACCTCTTTCATGAACATGTTTTATCGAAGTATTTTAAGTTTGCCTTGCAAATATACTCTTTAATATCATTCCATTCCCTTGAAATCCTTCATATCTATTTGATATACAGTAGATAGATGAGAAAATTAATACCACTCTCATGTCTTTCTTTTACATTTTTACATTTTTATTTTTTTTTGTACAGATGAACAGACGAACTACATATAAGGCGTTAATTAGTGAGCTTCAGAGGTGCTGGTAGGCGGAATTTTTATCTCTGGACAGAACCAAGCTAGCTGTTTCTGCCTGTTCCCAGTCTTTATGCTAAGCTAAGCTAATTGTCTCCTGCTCTAGCTTCATGTTTATTGCACAGACATGAGAGTGGTATCGGTTTTCTCTCAAAAAGAAAGCAAATAATTTAATCCCAAATGTCAAACTGTTCATTCAGGCAGTTGGTGACCCAGGGATTAAATAAACTGACCATGTAATCACAACTTCCCCTGTCTGAGACCAGTCTAGGACCGTTGCTGCCCGTCATCAATTCTTCTCTCTTTTTCCTGTCACCTCTCTATCGTCTGTCAAAATAAAGGCCACCAAAATATACTAAAAAATTACCTACCCTGTCAGGATATTTATAACAGCTCCTCTGGTTTAGAGCCTTTCATTTACTTTTAGATCAGAGAACGTGTCTTTACTGTACATATATAATACTGTGTAAGACAGTCTAACAGATTTGGAAAAAGGCTTACATTACTTCATATGCAGGTTCTCGGTATCTTATTAAGGAGATTCCTACACACTTGTTCCTCCTTCAGAGTTCTCTTAAAAAGAAATCAGGAACTTGTACTCTGAAGACATTCTGTAGGGATCGAGACATTTGATATACTCGTACAATAAGTCTTGAATGCAAAAATAATGTGTGGGAATCTTTTTTTTTTTTTTT
>NTHP01000058.1:675308-767293 GCA_003416845.1 Oplegnathus fasciatus
TTGTACAATATTTGACTATCTAAAAGAAATATACACTCACCGAGGCCTGTCTAGATCAGTGGTTCCCAACCTTTTTTTGCTTGTGACCCTTTAAAACAAAGCAATGTCTACTTGGTTGTACAAGTCTACTTGTTGGGACCAATTAAACCAAAGAGGGGTTTTACTTTGTTTTTTATTTTTAGAGACGTAAGAAGTAAAAAACAAAACAAAAACAAATAATTCACAATAAAAAAAAGGCAAAGATTAGATTAGAATTTTTTTTGTCCTGCTGATCATCACACGACCCCTTTTGTCTGTGTCTTGCGAGATGGGAAACACTGATTTAGATCATGCATCTACAGTATGATTTTACTTTTCACAAATCTTTTATGTGTGGGTGAAAATTCTGCCGCAGGGGCTTCCTTTCTGTCAAAGTTTTTGATAACGTGGCGTCTGTATGGTTGTTTCTTTCCTCAGCTCCAACAACAGACATGTTGCCGACGGATGATACCACGATGGTAAGAGTCTCAATGTGTCAATCGCTCANCTGTCACCTCTCTATCGTCTGTCAAAATAAAGGCCACCAAAATATACTAAAAAATTACCTACCCTGTCAGGATATTTATAACAGCTCCTCTGGTTTAGAGCCTTTCATTTACTTTTAGATCAGAGAACGTGTCTTTACTGTGTGGGTGAAAATTCTGCTGCAGGGGCTTCCTTTCTGTCAAAGTTTTTGATAACGTGGCGTCTGTATGGTTGTTTCTTTCCTCAGCTCCAACAACAGACATGTTGCCGACGGATGATACCACAATGGTAAGAGTCTCAATGTGTCAATCGCTCATGAGAAAAACACTAATGCTCTCTCTTCCCGTGCTGCATACAGTATTCATCGTTGCCCTACCTCCAGTGTCTCACCCTGTCTCTTGTGTTACCTTACCAGGAAGGCTCTGGTACAGATGCGACTGATGGTAAGCTAGCAGACAGTAAAATATTTTGGTTAATTAGGTGTGTGTGTGTGTGTGTGAGAGATGAGGGGGGAAAAAACAAGAGAAAGGGAACTCTTAAATGTTGTTAGTGCTGAAAATCCCCTCTGCCCCACTGGGTTTTAACAGGAAGCCATGTCTTCATAATAACTGAGGCTCAACAACGAAACAAGCCACAGGAAACATGGCTCAACACACCTATCTCTCTCTCACACACACACATACACGATAAGTCACAGCCAAACATATCTTGCATGGATGTTATTATAATTAGGATTTTCACAGTCTTTACTTCAGATCCTGGACCAAGGGACGGTGGCGTGGATGTGTCACATCCTGCCCTGTGGATCTCTGTTTCATTTGCTCTCCTGTCAGTCATTCTGGCTGCCTACATATTCAGGTAGTGAGTGCACTTGTTTTTTATGTCTGTATTTCCTGCTGTACAACAGACGTGGATGCGTTTATAACATGAGGTAATAGGCAGTGGGTGGACGTCTTTGATTTCAAACCTCAGCAGATTATTTCAACTTCTCTTTTTTTTTTCATTTCAGACACAAGGACAGATTCATGTCAAAACTCCAGAGTCTGAGTGTCGTCACCCAGTGTGGTGACTCGCCTCCGCCTCCGCCCTCTGCCCCAACAGTTCCAGAGGTGCAGGCTCTGGTGACCTTTGCCCCTCCGCGTTACAAAGAACCCCCTCTGAGCGGAGTGGAAGAAGGGGAAGAAGGGGAAGAGGACAATGAGGAGGAACAGGTGGAGGAGAGGACCGAAGCCATGCACTTCAACAACACAAGTTATTTCTTTCTCTAGCAGTAGTGAGGAGGACCAGGCAGAGAGGGGAATAAAACCTGTCAGAACATTTTAACTGCTTTGCTTCGTGGGATTGTTATTTTTCACTTCAGAAGCAGAGTCACAGATGACAAAATGATAATGGACTTACATTTTTTATGGTTGGAAGCAAACTCTGAAACAGCTTGTATAGTCTGTCTCTCTTACTATCTCTCTAACTCTATCTCATGCCTAAAATACCTCTAAAATACATTTTTTGTAGTTGTATTTGTCTTAAGAGCAGCCTCTTAGCTACTCTCTCATATGTCTGTGCCAATTTAAAGTGTGTTGATAAACTGTAGACTAGATGTAGGCCTAATTATAAGGCCTGCGTCTAGCATACCTCTTCATGTCCTGTTTGTATATAATTTTGTCAAATATGTCACTCACATCCCGCCCTTTCAGTTTTCCACATATTCTTTGCAAAAGAATTGGCAAAAGTTTCTGTCAAAACCATTGGTCATTCATCTGTTTAAGCTGGGTTGATTGTCCTGTGTAAAGTTGCTCCAAAGAAAGATCGAGGAATCAAAAGGGCTTCTGTGCTAAAAGTAAATAGTTTTAAGACCTACATTATCTCAGTTTTGTGCATTTTCTGAAATTAACTTAATAAAATCAAATTACCACTCAGCAAATATGGGGCCACGTAGTATTCTAGCGTAGAAAGCGTGGAAAAACTGTTCACATTGCACAGAGAGTGGGAGAAACAGGGAGTTAGTACCAGCTTTTTGCCTTAATCCAGCCATGCAGGTAAAAACTAAAAAACAAAAATGATAGGCTAATATAGTAAAATCTAAACAATTCCCCGTCACCCAGCCTCCAGAAAAGGATTCATCAGGCAAAACCTTATCAAATAGGATTTTTGTGGCCATATGTGGAATATGATGTGTGTTGTGAATAGAAAAGCAGATGAAGTGAGTCAGTGATCAAACTGCACTGTCCAGTGAAGCCACCATCACTGTTTCTGCAATTTGACAGAAAAGTCCAAAAGTTGTACTTTTGAGAAAGTTGCTTTAAGAGGCCTGAAGCTGACACAACACTGCTGTTTTTCCTGTCATGTATTTGTCAAATTATCCCCGCTTTAAAACAACGTGGATTCATTTTATTTACAAAACAATAGGAAATTGTTTTTTTTAGCTGTGTTGTGCTGCCGCCTCGCGGACGCAGCCGTTAATAGCTGGAGGCCGTTTCCATGGCAACAGTTGTTGCCCGAGCGTAGCAGCTGTGTCAGTAACAGGTGACCATTTTAATAAGGCTTCAAACGTTCACTAACTTTAAGATTACCGGTCGGTGTATACTGTAAGGCGAGAAGTGTCTACAGAAAAATAATTAGACGAACATTTGTAGGGAAATTATGTCTGGAAAAGGCGGTTTGGCGAAGCTGGACGTCGGTGTTTTAAGCGCCGAGCAGCAAGAGAAACTGCGACAGTTCAAGGTAACACTGAAGCTAATAAGCTACACTAGCTAGCCACAAAGTGCAGCTGGATTTGCAGGCTGTTTATTTAGCGAGCCTGAAATGCATTTTCTTTTGATTCTCAGATCAAGACGAGAGTCGACAACGAGAAGTATTTGAGGTCGCATCCAGAAGTAGAAGTATTGATAGGCGACTTTCTCAGGTTGGTTAGTTAGTTAGCTCTTCTTCAGCTGTCAGCTTAGCTGTTACTTTGCTCACTGTGTGTACTTGTTATGTTCGAGGCTACGAGAGGAAGATGCTCATTATGCCATGCAGAAGTAGCTCTCTCATTTGGATATGAAAGCTCAAACAAATCCCAAAACTACACGACAAGGCATCTGTAAACATCTGCATATGGATCTGATTCTTTTTTTCTCCTCCTGATATCAGTGTATTATCCTCCTTTCATTACTAGTTGTATTTGATAGTAGGTATGATAAAAGAAACCAGCAAATAAACAATATAGGCAACTTAAAGTGAGTTACGCATACTAACAGTGACTCTGTATTTAGGTTACATGTGTGACAAAAAGGGGTTTCCCTTTTAACTTGATATTACAATATGTTAAATAGAAATATCTCCATCTCTAATACAAAAAAAACAAGGTCAGAATGAAGTACATTCTCCATGTTTAAATTAAAACCTAATCAAATAACTGTTTAGGCAAAAGTGTTTTAAAATAAGCCTTAACTGAGTTTGACAGACAAATATTTCCAGGCAACTTTCAACTATTCCAGAGTGTAGATGTAATTTTACACTGCCTGCTTTTGGATTAAATTTATCTGAGATTGGCTGGTGACTATAAGCCTGGCTTACTTTTTATTTGTTTATTTTTTAAGGATGATAAAATGTCTGAATTTGTGAGCCAAACCTTCATTCATTCATTGTGTTTAATAATTATTACCATACTTTCAAAAACCTATTCTAAGCTGCCTTGTATGTAACCTATTTTACTATAAACAACATATTACATACACATCTGACTGCTTGCGTCCTTAAAACACACAATGTTATTTATGATATAGTGCTTGTCTGAGCAAAAGACAAAAGTCTGAGCTGCTTTTAGGTTAATCCCAAGCCTCTGTAGTGTCAGAAGATGAGTGTATCTGAGGAGTATCTGCAGTTGATCACCCTTTAATGTGAACTCTTGTGAAAAGTTTTAAAACACTCACACAGCACAGTCTCCTTAAAAAACGTCATAATGTAGTTGTATAGTTACGATTCACATTTCTTGTCCGCCTCTCACAGTGATGTGCTTCTTAAAAGGCCTGCTGACATCCATGAGTTTGCTGCAGGTGAGTTGTGCACACACACATAACATGGTCAATTGTTCGTATAATGTTTTGTATGTCACATGTTTGGTTATGAAGTAATTTAAATGGGTTGGTTGTAATGTTAGTGTAAATGCATTATTTACTGTATGTAGTGTGAGTGTAAAAATGTGTTGAATATATCGTATATTATTTTATATATTTTTATACTTGTTATCTTTCTTATTGTCAAAAAAATCCCATGTAAAGACAAAAACAAGAGTTCAAGGTTCAAGGGTTAATTTATTTATCATTATAAAACACAAGGTTGTATAACGAATTCACATTGTAGTCCCTTTATGCTACACACACAAAGAAACACAAACAAAACAGAATAAAAAACTAATATCTGAGTTAATATCAGTGCGGAGGATGAATTTTTTAAGTCTCACAGCCTGAGGAAAGAAGCTGCACTGGAGTCTGGTGGTAAGGCAGCAGATACTTCTGTATCGCTTGCTAGACGGCAGCAGGGTGAACAGGCTGTTGCTGGGGTGGGTATTGTCTTTTAGTATCCTCTGGGCTCTGAGCAGGCACCTCACCTCACTGATATCACTGATGCTTGGTAGTTGGGAGCCCCTGATGTTCTGGGTGGTTTTAATCACCCGCTGCAGAGCCCACCTGTCCTGGGCTGTGCACAAACCACACCAATTTGTAGTGTTTCCAGTCAGGATGCTTTCTATTGCTCCTATGTAAAAGTTGACCAAAAATGAATTGATCCTACTGACAAGTATTGTGTGTGTGTAGCCTGATAAATCTTATTCCTCTGTGTCTTAGACCTCCTTTGTTACCCCAAAACAATTAAAAACACATCAGTGAGCCACACTGATGCTCTTGTGACATCAAGAAGTGCATCAGAGGTGTTGAAAACAGCTGAAAATAGTCCAATAAAATGCACTATTAACTCCAAGTACCAAACAGTTTCAGCCTTTTTTAAAAATGAAAACTTGTGACACATTTTAAAGAGTTACTACAATTCAAAATCCTGCCACTGACAGGGTAGGGACCTCAGAAAATATGAGAGACGTACTATTACATTGTTGGTTTGTTTGCTTGTGGAATTTATATAAGTATAGAATAACAGTAGCCTTATGCTTTGAATGAACCTCAGGTAGAGTAGTTGTTGCCAAGGTAATAACTAATGGGGATCCAGCTTAACAATACTGCTAATATACACACAAGCATACAGTAATCTTACCCACTAACCAGTGTCAATGGTCTTTTTCAGATCACTTCACCAACCCGAACCTTCATGTGGTTATTGGCTCAAAAATGGAAGGGAACAGCGACATGGAGTGAAACACACCCAACAGTCATGGTGCCTCTCCTTTGTGTCCTTCTCTGTACAGAGCAACATATGTATGGATTTTGATAACAACAAAGACACTTGAAACGTTTGTGTCCACAAATTGTTCAGATGATAGCATTATTGTCATATTGCTATCGTACATATGCAGGAAGCCAGCTAATAGGGAAGATGGTGAAGACTGTTCCTAATGAGTGTGATTAAAAGTTAATGAGAAGAGGATGTCCTGTGGGTATTACACGTACAGTACACTGTGCTGTTTGTCACGTCACCAACATGATTGTGAAGGGGTATACTGAACACTGGAGTTGGTGTTTACTGCTTGCAGCCACCCTTTCCAGAGTCTTTGCAGTCTGCATTGTGGGCCCAGTTGTTGAGTGGACACATTGTAGTCTGCATTGACCTGGATATGGACTCAACTACACAGACCAGTGAAAATATTACATTTACTTCACTCATTTATGTAATGATGAAGCTACACACAAACACATTTTCCCTTTCGTAAAAAAAAAATATATATTTATATTCATGGTCCAGTCTCCTCTTAGATTCCTTCTTTTGGTGTTATTTTGTTTTCTCCCTTTCCTTTTTCATAAACATTCATTCTTGTGCCATCGGAAAACTGGATTCACATTTGTGTGGAAAATGAAAATTATAGATTAAAAGACGTTTTCAGACTCAGTCATACATTTCTAAAAGGAAAAATTCCATGAATGAGAACCTTACATCTTGTGGAGAAAGTTTACTGTCTTTAAATGTGGGGGTTTTCCATTGAACTCCTTACTGTCTTTGTTGGATTTAGCATCTAGAAGCCATTCAAGAGTTGCTGTCTCTCACATTCTCTATGGAGAGTGTGAATAGAGATTTTTAACGTGTGGTTATCTGCCATTGTTTGGTTGTTTGTTCAGATTATGTAAGTCTATTTGGACAGTGCAGCTCTGTTTAGGGTTGTGGTGGGTGTGGATTTTAACCCTCCATGTCTTCCAGCTGTCATTTGAAATGTCGTGTGATCTGAGGAATAATCATGACGTCCTGTTATAGAACCTCAAAAATAAATGAACAACTGCTCTTTCAATTGAAACTTGTTCCTTTATCATCTGTTGTTAGCTCAGCATTGTGTCAGATTTACAAGTCTGCATCGGGTTTCATGAAAATATTAGGATAAAAGCTGAGAAAGATGAGAATCCTTAAACAATTTTTATAGGATTATCTCACCTTTGTCTAACAATGTTTATTTCATGGTTGACATCAGATTGCATCAATAAAAAGGGACACGTCAAATACTTCACAACCTCTCTCTCTCTCTTTCTCTCTCTCTCTCTCTCTCTCTCTCTCTCACACACACACACACACATACACACAAACATTGTCATTTCAATACCTCAGTTGAGTACAGGTAACCTCCCAGCCGACTCATATCAGACGTGAGAGAAAGGCAGAGGAGCAACACGCACATCCTCACCTTGTCTACATCCTGTTTTTAAATTACCGGGGAGCAGACGCAGATCCTGTAAGTAATAACTAATTTGATAAATCAATCAATCAATTAATTCTCTGTTGTCTTTTTCAGTCAGTTTGTGATGTGTTGATAGTTTCAGGTATGCGATTATGTTGCAGCAGTAACATTGTTGAAACATGTACAGGTATAACATGTGTTTTTGTATGTTTTAATTGCTATTGTTACTTTGTATGTCTTAATGATTCTTGATGAATGGCGGCTAACTGTGATGTCATGTTAATGCATTATATAACCAGCAAGTAAATAATAAGGCTTTAAAATCTTGTCTGGCGTTACAAAAGACTATACAAGGTCTTGTTCTTATTTTTGACTCATCATTCAGCATATTTAAATGAGAAGTCAAATCAAAATAAACAAATTGAAGGCAAAATACCAACATACAAATGTTTTAGAGGGAACTCCCATATGTGAGAGGCAATGAGGAATGCAAAGATGTTTGTGCGGAGGTGGTAGAGGAAGAGAAGAGAAGGAGACAAAATGTTGTTCCACAGTACATTGTGTACATTACCGAACCTGTTTTTCACAGCATGTTATCCTCCAAAGTCCACGGAACCTCCCATAGGATGAGTAACATAGCTGGTAACTAGGAAACTATGATCAGAAATCCTCAGAGGAGGAAGTATGTCAGAAAACTGTAGGTGGCTCACATGGAGACAGGTTCCATAACAACCAGAGACCTATTGGCAAAATCCTCACAGCCTACAAAGAATAACTTTTTTTCTGTTACGGAAAAAAAATATATCATTACAAACACAAAAATCATTAATATGTGTTGATGTTGATGCACACTTTGATTTCTGCCATTAGACAGGCGGGCAGGTGTTTTCACCATGGCTCCAAAAGGAGGAACATTGTTCCTTTTACTCATTGTGGCCTGTGCAGCCTTGGGTAAGCAGCAGCTCCATCACCATCTCCTCTTGTAACTGGCAAAAATGCATACATGCTGTGTATGTGTACATAAATGGGTGTCTTTTCACAATTATTCACCTGTTCAGCTAGGAAACCAAATATGATGCCTGGAAATAAACCTGACTTCAGAGCCATGGCCAAAAAACTGGTATGTAATTTCCTAAATACTTGTTTGCTTTGAAGGAGATTCTCACCTGGAAGTAGTTAGACACATTTTCAAGTCTAACACAGTTTAGATTTCTTTGTCACAGTTTTTCTCTTTGACTTATTTTCCAATAATAATCATAAGATTATCAAAAGATTGTCTTTCCGTTAAGACTTCTAATGTTATGCAGGACTACAACGATGAGTATAAGGATGCAATCACTCATGGGAATCACATTTCATTCATTAGCAGTAATTGCTCTGGAAAAGATGTCCTTTTATTTTATGGTCAGAGAGGGTAAATTGTCTGAAAATAGTGCAAAAATTATTGTATATCTGATCTGGAAGAAAAACATGAGGGAAAGCATAGTGGCTCCACTGATTGTTGGCTCTTACACAGAAAAGTTTAAATAGTCTTTTTATTTAAATCAGTTCAAGAGAAATGTGTAGTTAAAAAGCCTTTATTTCCATTCTGTCACAAAGAATAAAATAGTTTTGTACCATGACCTTCTCGTTGCTTGAACACCCTCTGTGCCTTCATGTCAGTGGCTGCTTCCACCTGTCTATTCTACACCATGACTGTCAAGATTGGGCTCCATGTCATGTTTTACACTGTTTCAGTTATTTTAGTAATCTTTTTTTATATACTGTATATAGAAAACCCTGTAAGTAATTAAGTGTTGTCTCATTTGAGAGCAATCACTTTCTCTAACCACGTACAGAGATTTTAAACAGCTAAATATCTTACCTTAAACATCTGATGAATATATGTCTGTTTTTTTTATCAGATGAAGAAGTGCCAGAATGAGGGTGAGGGAACTCTTAATGCACCGTTTTTTTATTAAATGAGTGTGTGTATGTGAGAGAGAGACAGAGAGAGAGAGGAAAAGAGTGTGTTTGCATGCCTTTTGAACTCAAAATTCAAATTTTGACCTCTATTGCAACATTAGATGGAGCTAACTCGCCGTACAAATTCTAATCCCAGTGCTTTAGTGTGTGAATGTGAGAGTGTATGTTTGCATGCATTATCAGTTGCATTATCAACCAATACATAGCAAATACTCAGACCAGTCCAGATGTGTTATATCATATAAATATGGAGGGTTGCTATGTTACAGGATACCCGGTGCCTAAGATGATGCTGCTGAACACTGTCTTCAATAACAGGTAGATCTGTAAGAGTGTATCTGTGTGTGTTTGGTTAATTTCCTGACAAGGCAAAAAGTGTTTTACATTTTCTCCTGAATTTTCGAGTATTACAGCTGCTTCCTTTAAAGCATGAGTTGTTCTCATTTATTTTTTCCAAGATTTTTTGAAGCTTGTACAAATGTTTAACCTCTTTTTTAAAAAGATATTTATTTGCTCCAATCTTGCCAATATTGTCATGACCCCCCTGACCAAGGTGTTCAACTCCGGCTGCCTCAGTAGACCTGCTCAGTGGCCAACAGCAGAAGACTGTGGTCGTACTGTGCAGGATGTACGAATATGAAGCAAAGTGGGCTGCATTGAATTTCAATGGAAGATCAAAGGATGCAATAAATCAAGAAATAAATCACAACATCCAGTGTTTAAAACCATTTCTATTCACCAAAAAATAATTTCCACTCTCATTTCTCTCTCAGTGACTTTCCTGTGGAGGACAGAAACTCTGGCCAGTCCAACACCCTCCTATCCACTTTCCTTAAAGTCCTGGATTCAGCCACTCCTGTCAAAGGCCGAGTCCCCTTGGATAAGTTGGATAAAATGGTGTGAATGCGCACACAGTCAAGCAGTTAAACCACAATTATTGGTTACTTTTTATTTGGAGCATTAAAACTGTTATTGTAATGGTTGACAGGTTATTCGTTTTAACTGCAAGTGTCTTACACAGCACACATTAGTTGTCTCTTCTCTCTCGACCTCTATCTAGACAAACAAGATGTGGAATTGCAGCAGTATTTCAACCATGATCAAGCTGATGAGGAACTCCTCTGTCAGTACTCCCCACTAATGCCGAGATCTTAAGATAAGAAAACATAATGCATTAATTAATTCCGCTCTTTGGTAGTCTAATGGTTCCTGCCATCTCTCTGATTCCCTCAGGAGGCATCTGCTTGTTACATTCGTGCATTTTTGGCCCCTCTGTCCTGGTCGACTTTGACCACACAGAGTGAAGACAACATGGACTCGGACGACTATGACACACTGTTGTGGGCTGCCAAACCTGTGGTGCAGGATATGCCTTTTAAAAGTATGAACCTTCCAACCAAAGCAAAGGTCCAAAAAGTAAAAAAGATGTGAGTGTGTCCTCATGCAATTACTTCCTCTACTGTCTCTCAGCTTTTCTTTTTTTAATTGTAAAATTGGCCGTTGGTTCCAGGATGAAGCTGATGCAGGAGGTGTTTAATTCCATGCCTGAAGCCCAAAGGACTCAGGTCGTAAAATGGGCAAAAGAGCAGATCACCCAGGACTACTTCAACTGTACAATGAGGTCATCGTCTGACTCAGGATTAAGTAAGACATTAGTTACGCCCATCAAGTCAGAAACCACTTTCTACAATAAAATCATACATTCCGATATATTCATTACATTAACTATTTATGAGAAAATCAGATAAATTCATACTGTTATGTTAAATAGAAAGAGGAAAAAAGAAAAGAAAGAGGACAAAGAAGCTAGAAAAGATAGGGAGCACAAGCTGGAAGAGAAGGAGAAAAGAAAAGAAAGAGGGCAAAGAACCATCCAAATCTTTTCTAAAGTAGACGTGACTACACAGAGGGAAGCACTTTAGAGATGAAGAGGCTGCATAGAGAAAGAAAGAAGGAGATAAGCAGAAAAAAGCTGAAGGAAAAAGTGAACAAAGCAGCTGAAATAAAGGAAACCAGATGAAAATAACAGAAAGAGAGGAGAACTAGGAGGAAGAGCGAACACAAAGCGAAAACAAATGGAGAGTTGTTTCATTAAACAACAAACAACAAAAGGCAGGAGAAAATGTGTGATAACAGCAAAGACATAGTACAGCGGCGGATTGTGTGTGTCAGAGAGAACTGAAGTGTGTTTGTGGTGCACATATTTGCAAGCCATAGTATTTATTTTTGCAAATGTGTTTGTTCAGATCTTTAGACAGGACTTGAATCCAGGAAATCATGCAAATCAAAGACCAGGTCAAGTACTTATCGGAACATGTGGATCTGCACAGCAAACACCCAAATTTTACCCCTAAAACTTAATGGGTTGGGGGGATGGCTTGTTTCCTGCCTCTTTTCTGTTGTCACTTGTCTGTTAAGTATGATTGTGACTCCTCATTTATTCTATAGCGCTGATGGAGCGCTGCAAACCTTCACTGAAATGGCTGGACATGGAGGCGTTGACCATGATTGGACCTTACCTGTCCCATTTAGCACCAGATGATATTGATTCTTCTCCCAAAGAAAAGGTGAGGGAGGGGGAGGGGGGGGTATAAAGAATGATAAAGAGCCAATGAAACTGGCCAGTATAGCAAATGACAAGATTTTAATTATTAGCTCTGTTGTTGTGTTTCCTTCACTTTCTCTTCTAGCTGTGTAAATTTTACCGCTCGGCCCAGTTCAAATCCGCCTTGAGGACGGCCCCCAAGATGAATCCCAGCCTGGCCAAGAGGTTTCTCCAAAAATTTCAAGAGTGCTTCAGTGGAAAGGAGGAGTTTGCAAAGCATGTGGATAAGTATGTATTCATGCATGAGTGTGTGTACTTTCGTGCATAAAAACTCTGGATCAGCTGGCAAAGGATCTAGCCTTACATGACTAATTTTCAGATTTTCATTGCTGAACATTGCTGATACAATTTCAAGGTTTGAGTAATCACTACATTTTTGCTTTTGAACCTCCTCAGGCTCGGCACACTGGCCTGTCATTATTATGCTGCTCCAGACTTGACTCCTGACCTCAGTGGGAAACTCCTCTCTGAGCTTAAGAACTGCGATGACTACGACAACCCCAGGATCAAAAAGGTATCACTCACATGCTCATACTTACCCAAACTCTCACCCTCACCTAAGCCAGGACAGAAGTGACAAATTTCATGAATCTCTTGATTACTCTTTGTGTTTTTAACCCTCTCCTGACTCAAGCTGAAGAAGCACCTTGTCAACTCTGTGATGTCAAATTTCAAAGCGGCTCAAGCACTGCGTTTGCTGGACAGCAGCGTTACCTTTTTGTCTCCCAAACAACTGTCCGAGATCCCTGCCAAAGATCTCAAAGAGGTTCTCAAAAATCTGGGACCCACTGTCCAATGGACAAAGGGCCAGCTGCGCACCCTGGTCAAGAAACAGCTGGGCGATATGAAGGTGAGCCTGCAGGGCTGCTGGAAGCTTGCCTCGCACATGCTCTCCCTCTGTACTTGTGCTGTACTCTGTAGTGTATCTCATTCTGCTTTCCTTTAGTGTAAAGAGGTGTCATGTGAGGAGCTAAAGGCCCTTCAGTCAGTTGCAGAGGGTTTGCCAAACTGTGTGCTCAAGCATGTCAAAGCCCGGGAGATCCTGAATGATACAGAGGCCCTGAGGAACATCTCTAAGAGAATGAGGAAGGGGCAGTTGAAGGCCATACTGCAGGGGGTGAGTAAGGAGAGAGATGTAGGAAATAGAGGCTAACTACCTTATTGAGTAAGACCAATTATGACTGATGACTGATGTCTTTTTGGGAAACTGAGAGAAGGCAAGATTCATATGAAAATTCAAGAGAGCAACAGATGGCTTTTATCTCAAATAAAAAGTAATTTGTGTTTTCAGTGATATCATTTATGTACACTGTAAAGATCATTTGAGAAAGAATGAAATGTTTCCCTGTAGCTGCGTGAGAATGTGGATCAGTCAGAGCTGGTGCAGAAGTTGTCCGGTGCTTTGCTTCGCAGCGTTTCTCTAAACAACCTGGCCAAAGCAAACATCTCCTCTTTGGACCAACTAGAGGATAAAATATGGAGTCGGCCACAGGTAATGTCCCTGGCTTCTTGTTGTTTTGATGCTAATTATTCGTTTTTGATGCACTCCGTATAAACCAATCCGGAGTTATGAATCTTTCATAAATGTATCAATTAATTGTTAATTAATTACCAATTAAGTAATTTAAGTTACTAAAAAAAATGGTGCGATGTTTCCTACTTTGTTGTCGTTTCTTTAGGCAGCTTACCTGGCTAAAAAGATGCATGATCTAAAGAAGCTTCAGTATAGGTGAGATAAACAGCTGTGGACAAAATAACAGAAACCCCATTCAAAACAATACAATTCAAACGCTCTGCAATAAAAATAAAATCTGACAAGCCTAAAATGTTTCTGTTGTGACTGGCAGAGGTGTTAATTCAACTGGATGGTCATTTTCAAGGCCATTAAAGCAGCTTGAAAATGTGTCTTTATAACATTAAATATTTGTCACTAAATAAGCAAGTTACATCCTTAATCCTCTAAAACATATATTGAATTATTATATATCAAAAGATTAACACTCAAAACTCCAAAAATGGTCCTAACTTTGGCAGGAAACAGTGATTCACAAAATAGATTTTCAGGTCCTTTAAAATGACACTTGAGTTAAATCATCACTGTCACAAAATTGAAACATGAAAAAACATAATAAGCTGCACCAAATTCATGTTTAATGCAGGCTTATTATATATACTGTATACAGTATATACTATATATATATATATATATGTGTGTGTTTCAGTAATGTGCATGTTCTTGTTACTGTATGTACGTGTCTGCCATTACTGAATATGCTTACATTCATTATTGGCCCGAGACAGGAAGCTGCGTTCGGTCCTTCAGGGATTAACCTGTAAGATGATTGAAAATGTAACAGACAATGATATGCAAGACATGGCTCAGGCCATAACAGAGACTCCGCAGTGGCTCTCCAAAGTGCAGGTATGTATTTACTCACACATACAGTATACACATGTAAATAAAAATGTGTAGAGTATACCCATTGATATCAAATATGCGTTTGCAGGCAGGATGTGCTGCCCGAAAGCTTTTTGCGACTTTAGAGAAAGAGAGAGCTGACTATTTCAAAACCATCACTGAGGAGGAGATGGATGAGATTCCCACAGTCTTACTTCTTCAGCTGCCGTAAACAAACAGTCTTTTCTCCATCTCACTTAATCGTGTATTTAAAAAATTCTATAATAAGATGTAATGGCTCTCTGTCTCTGTATCTGGTTTACACCGTCCCAGGCCTTTGAAGGTGAAGGATTTGCCTGACTCCGTGTGTTCCATCTTCCTCGACAAGATGGAAGTGGCCAACCTGAGCTCATTACCTCTTCGTTCCCCGTCTCGCCTCGCACTCAGCCAGAAAGCTCTGCTTTGCCTGGCCAATGTATGCACAAAGGATACTGTACCTACTGCTCCACACCTATTATCATCACGTTGTGAGTCTATTGTGTGCATCAACCGCCTTAGAGATTTACTGTGTATACGCAGGGGAGCTTATCTGGACTGACCTCTGAGGACGTGTCCAGGCTTGGACCGTTCTTGTGTGAGCTTCGACCTTCCCAACTGCGCCTCATGGCCCCCGATGTCCTCAACTCCAGCCTCAAGGCCATGGCTTCCTGCCAGCACATTCCTAGACGCCACAGGGCAGATCTAATGAAATTAATCAGCCAGACTTTTGGGTAGGACAGGCTCCCTGTGGACGCTGCGGTTACTGCTGAGAAAGAGAATAAAGAGTCTGATGCATTGTTTTTTTTATCATCTGCAGGGATTCATCTGATTGGTCAGCTGAGACTATGGAAGCACTGGGTCCTTTCCTGCTTTTGGATGATAATGCCACATCTGCTCTGCCCAATAAGGTGTGTATCTGTTGTCTTTTTCTCCACATCTCGTTTGGATAGAGATGCAGTCGCTGAAAATGGAGAGGGAGTTCAGCACTGCACTCTTCTGGTTGCCATGATTCATGCATGTATCTTTCTCTTTTCATTTATTTCCTCTCTCTCTGTCTCTGTCAGCCTTGGATGAAGGACATTCTCATTTTCCTGAAGTCGCGTCAGTCCCACACCTCAGACGCCCTGAGAAAGAAATTATTCAATCTCCTCACCAACACCACATCAGATGCAGCACGTAAAAAGAGAGCAGGTGAGGAAGAGACATCTTGTGTCAAAAAATCGGTGATGTGTGATTTTACTGTACTGTTTCTATTTCTCACCTGCTATGTGTCTCTCCCCTGTCTCTCTCAGCCATCAGTAACAGTGATGGTAAAGGTCAGGGCGGCACTAACACTGACAGCAGCAGTAACAGTGACAGTAACACTATCGATGCTAAGGAAGAGGGACCCACTGTGGAATCGATTGAAGAACTGGGAATGGTTAACGTCTACTGGACAGCTGCACAGCTGGATAAGATCTCAGACAGAAACTTCCGTGCCACCGTAGAAACACTCGGGAGCATCTCTGACTACAGCGCAGACCAACTGGTCGTGCTCAGTAAAAAAGCTACTGAGGTACAGTGGAGGCACTGATCCTGTTTTTGTTCATTCAGGGAGCAGAGGACTCCTCTGGTGCACTGATAGCGGGGGAGAGTCAATTTATAATTTTCTCTCGTTCTAACATTTGTGGTTTATTTTATTCTTTAGGTTTAATTGTCGGGTTGACAGTGAGGTCACAGCAATAAGGGACTGTACGAAAAATATTGGGGCTGAACTTTATGGTTCACTTTTTAAAAAAGACAGGCCCTCTCCAGCTTTATTAAAAAATTTTAATGGACCCCCCTCTTAAAATAACCCTAACCCTAACCCCTCCCCCTAATATCCCAAAATAATATAACAGTGTTGAATTGGTACAACTCATTTAATTGTAAAACCTTAAAATGCATAAAGAATTTAAAATGATGTACAACTTAAAACCTAACGTGTAAGTGGAACACCAGAGATTTTGGCAAACATAGAAAAGTGCGTCCCAAACATTTTCTCTATTTTTGAACCAAGAGCCACAAACTGCTGTTATCACTGCATGTAACTCAGTGAACCGGGCACAGGCGGCAGCTCTGTGCAACTCAAGGGATGACTGAATAAAATATAAATCTGGTGAGGGAAAAATAAAATAAAAAAACTCCAACATTTTATGTTCATCACAATCGCTGTCTGAGTAAAAGTCTGATTCATTTGAATCAATGTGTCTGTGTGTTTCTGCAGGCCTTTGGCCCAGTGTCACGGATGAATGAGAGTGTGTTGATGCAGGTGGGATGTATAACCCGGGGCTTCTCCGATGCAGACCTGGAGGAGCTCCCTTTCTCATTGGACGATCTGGAGGAAACTGCCCACTGTGGCTGGAATGAGTCGCAGGTGAAGTGTAAAAACAGCTTCATGTGCTCATGACTATTATACTGATTATTTTGATGTTCACTAATCAAGATGACCTGTCTCAATAGCTGGAGTCGGTGTGGAAAGGTGTTGCTAAATATAACAAGCTGACAGCGCAGCAGCTGGGAACTACAGAGATGGTAGCACTGAACCGCTTCATCTGTGGCCTCAACTCGAGCGAGATCGGACAGCTCAACACAGACGCCTTCAAGTTTGTGCTCCACACAGAACTCACTTGTGATTGTATTTATTCACAAAATAGTTTATATCCAATTAACCTGTCATACCCACCAATAAAAAGGGAGTGTAGCCTCACAGAAGCACCCGACACAAGTGGTAATTTTAGATCGTTCAAGAGAGGGAGAACATTATGCCAAATACTTCTTCTAGTTTCAACATACAGCACTTTTAAAAAAAAGGGAAATTCTGTTTTTGTCTCTTGCAGCTAAAAGTGTTCACTTAACCTCAACTATCAAAAGTTTTTGATGCCTTTCTCCCCTATTTTCTATTTCTCAATGTCTCAATGTCTTATTTCTATGGTAATACCAATAAATAATTCTGGATGCTTAAATAGTTTTGTAGCAAATCTGATTTCACAATCAAGAGTGACATTTCTTTCAAGTTTTTTGTTGGGTGCACAGAGAATGTGTTCTCTAGAGCAGGATTAAATATTTTGACAATGCTATGAGCTGCAGAGTGAGATGGTGTCACAAGTACATAATGTGTGTGTGTGTGTGTGTGTATGTGTGTGTGTGTGTCGTGTGTGTGTCACAGGGACGCTGTGGGCTCAATGGATGGTGTTCGGTGTTCCTTCAAGGTTACAGAGCAGTTGAAAAGTCTTGCTGTGTCTGCGTTTGGAAATCCCAAAGCCTGGACTGAAGCACAAGTGTCTGACCTGGGCAACATCGTCGGTTAGATAATCACCTCTACTCTGTTCTCTGCAGGAAACTAAACCCCTTTGTAGTGAAGTAAAAGTACTGTAATCTGTTGGCTGGTGCAGAAACTAGTTTTAGTTCTCGTTCTGTGCCTTTGCTCAGCAGCTTGTTACAAAACACTGACCAGCTGTTTCTGTCTCCCTCAGCTGGGTTGAATGCAGCTGAGTTGGCTTCTTTAGAGCCGCCTGTCCTCTCATTTCTCAGCGAGTCGTGCGTCCCGCTCATCCCACCCAGCAACTTTGCTGTAAGTAACTTTCTCTAACTTTTGTTCTTTCCTTCCATCATCTTTCTTAATTTGAGTATTTCCATTTTATGCTACCTTATACTTCTACCCTACTACATTTTAAAGATAGCTATGGTTAATTAGAGGGGTTTTTTTTGCATATTATTTTTTATACAAAACAAATGATCAGCTTCTAAAACATCATGCGTTGTGTAGTGAAAAAGCATTTAAAAAAAATTAAAGTTTTAATTTTTATAAAAAAGGTTTTTATAAAATCAACTTTTTCATAAGTCTAGTGACTCAACTATAACACAAATGGTGCTCATGTACAAAGTCAGTGCATCAGCGATAATGTATACCTGTATAAATGTACAGTATATAACACCATGAAAGGGGCCATTTGACGTAATGAGAACTTTTACTTTAGTTAGTTTATTTATATTTATTTATACTCAAGTAAGATTTGGAATGCAGGACTTTTACTTGTAATGGAGTATTTATACATTGTTGTATGACTTAAATAAAGGATCTGAAAACTTCTTCCACCCCTCTGACCTCTGTGCCACCTACTGTTTTCCCTCCAGGCACTCTCTGTTGCTCAGCTGGAGGCTCTTGGACCTGACAACGCTGCCATGGTAACCAGTGACCAGCGAGGTGCCCTGGGAGACCAGCAACTGGCCGCTCTTGAAAGGGCCGTGACCGGGTCTCATGACCAAAAACAAAATTCTGGACAGTCAGGTAAGAAGATACATGTACACTGCTGTAACTTATATTTAAACTCTATGCAGTTTCATCAATAAATAGATAAATGGAGTAGAAAAAGGGGGGGAAATTAAGTTGTTTCGAAAGGGTGGGTCCTGTTGTCTCCCATTAATGTGGCCCAATAATAAATTATTCCTATATTTGCCATTTAACAGTAATCATGACCTCTATTTAGTAACTTAAATGACTTAGATGCATGCTATTTGTCCAGCCTGAGTTATCCACTCCACAATGAGTTTTCCATATATTGGTAATAGGTTTATGCCCCGCCATCAATACTGTCTGAATCCACCCTGCATAATGATCTCCCTGCACAAATGGCAGGGGAGAAGTGAAATGAGATATTAATAATATATTTAGCACAATCATGTATATTCAACTAGAAGGCTTGAATGTTTGGATAACTAACCATGCCGTCCTTGCCCTGGTGTTTCCAACAAGCTCCATCACATTTTGATTTAAATAATAGGCCTATTTAAAAGTTTTTCCAAATGAGCACCACCCACCCACAAAAACACAAACGCAGATATCTCTCATGTGAAGTAACCAAAACTGTTCTGATTTTAGCAGGATATATTAGGTTTATGTTGGACGCAATCGCTCATACTAACAAAATGATTAAATAAATAAAGGTTTTCATAGACTCTAAAGGTGAGAAAATAATCAGTCTTCATATCACTCTCGTTCAGGAGCTCCATCTCTGAGTGTCGAGGGGATCTCCGCCTACATGAAGCCCCTTCTGTTTCTCCTCACGGGGTTCCTGCTGCTGTGAGAACAGAGCCGCAGCAGCTTTAGCTGACCACATGTACACGCAGCCTCATTTGCTGATTCTTACTTATTCATTATACTGCACTTGTAACAACATGTAATTCTTATCTTATTTGTGATGAAGACGTTTCTCCTCGATTGATTGTCTGAGATCATTTGTGTGAGCGTAGAAGTGTGGCTGTAACAAGTACACAACATAATCAAATGGCCTGGTAAGATGTGTGAGGATTCTTTATTACTTTTTAATCAAGTTCACTTTTAAATGTTCTGTCTCTATATATTTATAAGAAAGTATATTTTAATAGAATGAAGAGGAATATTTAATGTTTTTCATTCTGTGGGATGTCTTAAGGATATTTGACACTGTACTGACAAAATGGAAAATGACAAATGATTAAACTCAATAAAGAATATTAATATACTTAGTTACTGTTGAGATGGTCTTTAAAGACAAAAAACAAGACAATATGCCAGTTTTTATTCATCTTTTTTTTATAATTATTTGGTTAGAAGTTGTCTTGTCAATGCAAAAACAGAAAAAGTTCAATAGAACAATGTGTGTTGAAGCATTGGATAATCTCCTGAGAAAGTAACACAAGCACAAACAGGACACTGATGACTACAGCACATTTAAGGGATGGGGAAGCAGATGCATGGATATTAGATCAGTCTATGGATCCTGTGGTTGGAGATATTTCAGCAAACCAGCAACTTGTGAGACACGACATGAACAGCTAAAAAAAAGAAATTAAATCAAAACACAGCAAACAAAACACTTGTTTTATCTCTCAGATCTCTTCATGTCAAGCAACAGTTCTGACTTCAGTTTCACGTCCTTATGTGTTGATGCTAAGTTGACACCTGTCCATCAATAACCTGAATTGACCAAGCCATGCTGGAACATCTGATTTTATTCATCTAGTTTACCAGCGCTGAAGTCAATTATGCAGAATGATTTGTCTTTGTTTTAGAAGAAAATGTTAAAATACAAGGTTCAACATGTCCTCATTTTCTTAGGAAAGCTAAAAGGAATATACATAACAGACATATTACAGTAATCTCATAAAAAAAGATTTAGACAAGCGCATCCCCCCAAACCAAAAGCACATAATTTTACTTCCATCTCTTGCACACAGAGGGAATAAATCAGTTAATCTGATGTAAATACAGTGCATTCCACTTAAAAAGGTAAAACATTCATTTCAGATTTACCTCATTAACTACAAATTGTGTACACTTCAGATTATTGCTGACCATTTCCCAAAGCATAGTTTAGGTTTTTAGATTGTATTCCCACAAAGTTATTGGTCCACATTCATTTAAGTCCAGTATAAATATAAACGTGCAGGGACTTCAAACTTGCTGAGACGGGTTATCAATACCAGTAAACATTTAAAGGATAGGTTCACATTTTTTCAAGTCTGTCTTGAAACAAAATCGACATGTGCATTAGAAGAGTTACTGGTCACAGTAATTATTCCAATGTAATGATGGGGGATAATATCCAAAATATATTCCAATGTTTATCTGAAGCTAATATGAAGTTTCAGCAGTCTGAGTTAGACAGATTAAATGGGTATCTTCTAAAGTCAGTCTTTTTAATACAAAATTTCCTCTTTGTATTAGTATCCCTCCATTGCAGCACAGCAAGGAAACACTGTCCGTGAAAACACAAAAAGGACATTTGATGGGTTACCTACATATATTAAGCAAGGTTCACACACTAAAATGTACAGAAGCTAATAGCTGAATTTAAAGTTGGGAATCGACCTAAAATGTTACTGTATGTTTTTGAAAATGCCTGGCAATAACTTTAAAGTATACACACTAGATTGTAACTGAGCTAACATATTTGCCACGATGATTCTCTAAAAAAAAATATGTAAAAAAAAAAAAGGACTTTACAGAAAAACACCTGGGTTGCCATTCAAGAATCTCCTCAGTAGGATGAAAACAAAACAGACACATTCGATCGCTAGCTGTCAACATCCACTGAAACAGCCACACAATCACAGCAGGATTTGGTTCTAACATTCACAGTTCTCTACAGGCACATTATTATGTGGATGTGGTCACAGCAGTGAACTAGTCAGACTAACTGCTCACTGACTGGGAAGTAGCTCTAATCTCATTAGTATCATTACTGAACACAGAAATGCAGCATTAGATCCTGAGTGTCAGAAGTTAAGGCTCACCTCGAATAGAGAAAATCACATTTGATTTTTCCACAATCAATTCTATCTAGCTTTGGTTAAATTAGTGCATAGGTGTGCTAACCCACACTTTGATGAGACGTAGACGAAAAAAAAGGCACTTGCAAATATTTTGTCATCACCTACCGTCACTGCTCTTCCCCACAAATTTGGCTTCTTAGGTAGTTTTTCCCGCGTTCCTTGCGCTTATGAAAGCCATACCGTGAGTTCTGAAATGTGTATTCAGATCTGTTGCCTTTTCAAAATGTTTGCCGCACACCTTACAGGCCAGTGTGCCCTCCTCCTCCGTCCCCTGAGCCATGGAGGATTGAGAGGAGGGCGATGCCGGTGCAGAACCGTCCAGAGAACTCTTATCATCGTGGTTCCTGCTGTTACCAGGGGAAGGTGCTGGATGCACGCTGAGCGACTGCTGGTTGTCAGTGAACGCATTTCTCACTTTGTGGGTGATGAAGCGGTGGCGTGACAGGGAGGAGGTGGATGTGAAGCAGGCGCCACACTGTAGACACTGCTGACCGCCGCCCTCCGTCCCTGCTCGCCGGTGCTGGGCGATGTGCTCCAGGAACGATGCCTGGTCCTCTGTGGTGAAGCCGCAGGGGGCACAGCGGAACCCGGACTCAGGAAGGGAGTAGGCGGCAGGAGCAGAGGAGGAGGACTGCAACTTCTTCACTGGACTCGCCCCATCTGTGGACTCTTCGTCCTGCTCCATCTTCACAGCTCCTCTCCGTCTCCGGCGGGCCCCCAAACTGCCGTCCTGTTCTGAGGAACTATCAGCCTCATCTCCGCCTCCCTGTGACCGGAGGAAATCAAGACAACTGCTGTGACAACATCCGAGTAAAAAGTCTTTCCTGTTTCAATTTCAAAGAAATACAAAATGACTTACCATCAGTGTGTCCTGGCTTTCTGTGTCCATGCTGTGCCTCAACTGAACATGCCTCTCCAACATTGCTCTGCTGCTGAATGTTTTCTTACCCTCACTGCAGAACCTACACACATACACACACACCACTAATATTTACAAATGTACCCTGTTATGATTTAAGATTCATTAATTTATTTTTTTCATTTTACAACACAGGGTTGCACAATGACATGAAAACTGTAGCCCCCTTCATGCTACATACACAGAACATATATACAAATATTTAAAATTAAAATTAAAATTTATTAAAAAGATTTTTTTGTTAAATCAATAAGATTTTAAAGATTATTAGTGATTGCAGGGAAGGCTTGAGTAGGCATCATATTCTAAAATCACTCATTTCAGGAATCATAGTTATACCTGAAGTTTTACCCAGCAGTTCTTCAAGAGTTCACAACTGAGGTTACCAGCCCCCGGGCTGTGGACCTGTCCCGGTCCTCAGAACATTTTCCTCCGGGCCATGAGGAAACGATATGATTCGGCAAAAAAGCCGAACAATTACATGACTTATACAACTGAGGTCTGTGCTGAAGTCACTAACCACAACAGAAATCCTCTTGATAATAGTTTCAACTTTTGGACAAAGTGTCAGCAACGTCTGGCACTTGTGTATCACAATAAGGATACTGGATGTGAATGAATGTGGGATACTCACTGGCAGCGAAAGCCACGGTTCATGACTTTGTGTTTGTCTCTGATGTGACGTCTCAGGCTGGAGGTGGTGGTGAAGGAGCTCTCACACTTGTTACACGGAAACTTCTTCAGAATCTGCACAACACAAACACAAAAACATTCATTCATGGCTGAATCTAAAAACAAATTATATGTCTTAAGACAGTTCAGGGGATGGTGGACTTCCAGACCTTGCTGTGTTGTTCAGCCATGTGGGTAATGTAGTCTTCCCGGTCTGTGTAGCGTGCGTGGCAAGGCGCACACTTCCACCCTGAGGGGGTCTTCACCTTTTCTGTCTTCACTTTCTCCTCTTTATCTTCATCCGTCCATTCCTCCCCATCCGAGCTCTCCAACTTCAGTGAAGGCCGTGAACGAGAGGAAGCAGCTGGAGGTGAAGGCAGCTCTTGTTTTAACATGGGAGTCTTATGGGTCTGAGGAACAGAGAGGACAGGGTAGAAATAAAGTTAAATATAAGGCAGATTTGTTTTGTCTCAACTGAACTGTATTAGACACTATGTAAACATGTATATACCTTGAAATGGTCCAGTAGGGAATTCCTCTGAGAAAACAACTTGGTGCACTCAGGGCATTTAAACACATGCACCTTCTGATTGGTTAAATGAGTGTCAAAGTGGACGTACAGCAGGGACTTGTTTGTAAAAACTGTGTCACACATGACACATTTGTAGATCAACCTGTAAAGGGATAATAAAAAAAAGGGTCAATTAATTGAATTAATTGAATTTCAATTGAATCAATTAAAAGGAAACATTTATGTTCATGAAAAAAAGCACGTGTGTGTGTGTGTGTATGTGTGTGTGTGTGTATACATGGTCTGTTGTCCTTCAGTGAGCGTTGGATGTTGGGCAGTGATGTGGGTCTGTATGCTGGGAGCAGATTTGAAAGCCATGGGACAGCTGGGGCATTTGTGGAACATATCACAGTGAGCCTGTTGGATGTGAGACTTGACTGAGTTGAGTCCTCCAAACACCACCAGGCAACTGGAACATCTGCAGAGAGAGAGCGAATTGTTAAAAGACTGAGAAAAGAGGGAAACATGGGCATATGAACAGAATCTCTGCAGGTATAACAACAGCGCAGTATATTTTTGTTTAATTGAACAGCCACATGGGAAGATATCACACCTGTATCCAATGCGGCGTGCAAAGTGCAAACAGGTCTCATTCAGGTGTGTTTGAAACAGCGGCTGCTTGGCCGTGCCCCCGCACTCTGGGCAGATGTGCGGTGGGCAGCCTTGGTGGACGCGTTGATGAGCTGCTGCACCGCAGCTGTTGGGCAGGAGCATGGGAGGAGAACACTCTGTGCATGGCTGGAGAACAACAGAAGAAGAAAGGAATTAAGTTCATTTTCATCTCACTAGAGAACACATCTCTTGCTCTTTTTCATCACACTCAAAAGACTCACAGTGGTTTGTGCTGGTTTGATTTCTTGGAAATGCTCGGCCACCTCTTCTTTGCTGCTGAACTGAGCCTGACACTCAGGACATTTGTTACCGATGTACTGCACTGCCTCTGCTTTCTTGCCGGGTGTTGCTTTATGTGGCTTGGTGTTTGGGTTTGGGGTGGCGGGGCCTGAAAAGGAGGATGACTGTCCTGAAGAGGATGACAGAAGAGATGGAGAGAGCCCACCTGAGGAATCCAGGAGGAATATACAAAGACAAACATAATCACACACAGGAATCACATCTAATCTAAAAACTAAACAACAGAAACAATGTTCACAAACCCATTGCCGTGGGTTCCTGCTTGCCAATCATCTGCTCCACGGGTACAGGTTTCATGACCAGATGTGAACACTGCATGATCAGGCCTCTCTCCTTGTGCTCTCTGGCGTGTAAAAGCAGACTGCATTTGTTGAAGAAGGCCAACCGCTTGGCGCAGTGGTTACAGGTCACCTCAATCCTCAGCGAGCGCCGAGCATAGTGCCGCGCCAAACTCTGCTCTAGGGCAAAGGCATCACCGCACTCCAAACAGCGGTAACCCTGCAGGGGATCAAACACTCATCGTCTTAGATATTGATTCATTCACATGAAATACAGCAATGTAAAATAATGTTGTCAGCTTGTTGTGAAATTATGATTAACAACACTAATTAAGCCTAGTTCTGCTAGAGAAGGAAACATTTTGACCCATGATACTTTGTTCATAATGCAGTATCAGATGAGTTATACCACATCCTCTTCCTGTTTGTTTTACATAAATGAAAACCAACTTATCTTCTATCATCTCATTTATAAGGTTGGGCTGCTTGTCATTATCAGACTGTGTCAACTTGATAATGGGTTATGGGATTGTGACTGGGGTCCCTAGTTGCATTTTACACAATTAGAGCTGCAAGTATTGATTATTTTCATTACTGATTAAACTGCAGATTATTTTCTTGATTAATCGACTCGTTGTTTTGTTCCTAAAATGTCAGAAAATAGTGAAAATGTCTATCACAATTTGCCAGAGCCTAAGGTGACTTATTCAAATTGCTTGTTTGTTCTGGCCAACAGGAAAAAAAAAATGTAGTTAAATATCATATATTACAAAGAAAAACATCCTCACATTTGAGCTTTTATCAAGATAGCTGCCGATTATTTTTTATGTTGATCGACTGATTACGACAGCTTACCTGTGCCGGTAGAGGAAGGCCCCACTCAGCAGGAAGAGGTGAGCTCAGATCTGGTTTATAACTGGGCAGTAGGTTCTTGTTGTTGAGGATCTTGTTGAAAGCTTCTACCAGGTTGGTCTGACTCTTGGATATGATTGCCCCGGTGTTGTTAACTATGGAGGCTGGTCTGCTGCTACTCTGAGGATGGAGCAGAGGTGAAGGCGCAGGAAGCGTCATCCCGCTGTTCAGGGTTTTCTGACCCAGGCTGCGAGGGTTGATCCCACCTGGGCTGACTCTGGGAAAGGAGACTGAGATGGAGGGCAGGGCTGCAGTTTTGGTGATGCTCACAGCTGTGGGGGAAACTTTAGGCTTGGCGTCCATGGCATTTTTGTTTTTGACTGCGCTGGCACCTTCCTGGAGCATCGCCATCGCAGGCATCTGAGACAACTCCCTCTTGGATCTTGTGTTATGACGTTCTGGTGAAGGTTTTGAACTGTCCACACCCTTAGCAGCGGCTCTTCCACCTCTTTTGGGTGCAACACCAGCAGTCACAGTCCTTGTGATGCTGCCTGTAGGCATTTTGATTTTAACTTTGAGGGCACGTAACGGAGGTGTAACTATCTCTGCAGCACTAGCAGACACAGGATCTTCAGTGTTGGCACCACAGCTCTCCCCGTTTACATTTTCTCTATCTCCAGCCACCTTTTCACTCAGCTCCTCAGTGTCACCTGGCCTGTCCTCTTGTCTGGGCTCGCTTTCCATGAGCTCCTCTTGGTGACTTAAGTCCTTGAGGTCCGCTGCTGGACCTGATGTTTGAGCTGGATCAGGGCTGCTGCTTCTCTTGGGGATTACGAGACCTGTCTCACTGGGCGGCGGACTCTCAGGCGAGTCCCTCTCATCAATCACATGCTCTGGGTATTTCTCCTCTTGGACTGATGCAGAGCCCGTTCTGACAGAGGGGAGGCAGTCCTGGGGGCTCTGTGGCTGAGGGGCTGTGGAGGGAGAACTGGGGTTGGTAGGTCTCCCCTTTTCCTCAAGTTGGGGTTTAGGTTTTGCAGGTGCCAGAGCAGAAAGAGGAGGAGGATGAGGAACAAGAGGAGAAGTGGTTTCAGGAGACCCAAGCAGCTCAGACCGTACTATTGCTCTGTGTTTAAAATTGGGAGGGGAGGACATTACAGAATCTGGGCTCTCCTGGATCACAAGAGGACTTCCTAAGTCTGGCTCTGAGTCATCTTCATCTGAGTGCATAACACGGTTAATTCCAGTCTTAATACTCCCATTATGTGGCAAAGGGGAGGATGATGAGAGGAGACAAGTTTCCTCCTTCTGAGGGGAGTGAGGAGGAAGGTGAGGGCTGACAGAGTGTGGGGAAGGGGGAGTTAAGCAGCTGGGACCAGCACTAGTCGGAGACTGGAGGTAGAGGAGGGGCTTCAAACTGTCCATGACATCAGTCGTGCGGTGGACCGATCCAACCTCAGCTCCTTTATCACTGTCGCCTCCATCAGCGTTCAGTGTGGACCTCAGTGGTGAATGCCGGGGCCATGGCTCTGTGTCGGACTGTCCCTGATCCCTGGAGACGGATCCCTCAAAGCCATTGGCAATCTGGGGCTCCACAGGGGCATCAGCAGGCATTTTGGGACCAAGCTGTGAGGTGAGGTCCCCAAACTTGACCTGCACCTGAGAGTTTAAGCCACAGCTTGAAGGATCGTCTGTTTTATCTCTGACAGACTTCTCATCCTCCTCCTCCTCCTCCTCTTCTTCTTCTTCTTCAAAAGAGTCAGATCGGACCGTGTTCTTCACAATAACACTGACCACAGGGGGGTCACTGTGTGAGGGAGGAGGGCAGGGAAAGCTCTCTCTCTCATCTGGATTCGTCCCCACCTCATCCCGTTCCTCCTCTGGACTTGACTGAATGGCTTCTTTGGCATCAATGTCAGGAATGTCAAAAGCTGCCAGCAAATCATCAAAGTCTGGGGTCTTCATGTCCCCCATTGCCAGCACAAGGCTCAAAAGCTACAAATGAGCCAGAACAATTCACATAATGTTAGCTGAGCTACTAAAGTTAAACCTTTATGTCTCATTGAAATAAAAAATGTGACAGCTGGTATGTTTCGTTAGAGCTAAAACTTATCAGTGAGTTGTTATTCTGCTCCAGACTTTACTGGTGAAACATAAACAACTCTTAAACAACAAGAAAAGTGAGACAGAGCTGCTGTTTAGCATGTCAAACTCAACTGTCATGTTGCAACAAGTGGCTCCTCCTGCTAACGGCTAACTAGCTAAACTTTAGCATTGAACTGCTAGCTGGCCTCGCTAACGTCAACCGGCCAACTTTCCTCAAGCAGTCAAAAACTATAATTAGCTAGAGAAGTGTAACACTCAGCTAATGCGGTCCTAATATACAGTGTTTAGTGCATGTTATGTTTGCTCTAGCTGAAGCTAACGTTAGCTCACGCTTGTATTTAATTTGAATTACCTGCTACTTCAGCGAAGTTGGTTCCTGACTCCTCTCTCAGGACGCACAAGTTCGCCGTCACCAAATCATGCGACGGCGACTTCCCAGGAGCCTCCCAAATGTTTACAGTGTTGTTAAAATTAGTGTCGTGCAAAATCATTCATAAATATTCTTTTTCATACACTATCTTTTCCATAAAATCTTTTCTACTACGAGCTGTTTCTACTTTGATCTTTTACAAACTGCGACTATTTGTTTTGGCACCGTGAATCTACTCTAAAGTCTGGAAAGAGTTATGCTAATTTTTAAGTACTAACTTGCTGCCAAACTATGTTCTCATAAAATATGATTTTTGCTTTTACACATCACTGTAACACAAATGCAGATTCTTCTTAAACAATCTGAGCATTCTGCAAGAAAAGTACAAAACATAAAAACACATTTTCTTATGTCAAACCGTGTTCACGCTGAAGCCATTTCTCATTCTCATAAAAAGGTATGAAAGGTATGAAAACAAAAGTGCTATAAGCCAAAGGTCTTTGTCTATATGTCTCTGCCCTCAGCTGTGTTCACATGTATACATTATATGTCTTGTATTCCTGTTTTGTTCAATGAAAACATCCAGTAATAAAAATAATATTTCCATCTTAAAATGCAAGTTTAAAACTATGTTGAACTGGGCACTGAATATGACACTAGCTGTGTAACACAAGTGAAAGTATGTAAATTTCAATGCAACATTCATTTATATTTTGGAAAAATGTGTGTGTAAAAATTAAACTGTAAAAAATTTCAAGCGTCACATGAAGTACCACCTTGTATTCTGTAAATTTATTGAGGAAATCTGCCCATGTTACTGAGTAGTTATATTACAAAAGGTTCAAAAGTAAGCATATCTGCTTGACACAAAAAAAATTGAAATCAGAATAGGCCTTTAACCTAAAGTTGAAAAAAAGGCAAACGTTGTTAACAGTTAACACAGCTACATAAACAAAAGAATGAACAGAATGTACTGAGGAGAGTAATAATGTTACTGTGAATAACACATGCAGTGCAATTCTCAGGACTTTTTTTTATTTATCATATATTAAGTTCCTCTCTTTGGGTGTTTCATTTCTTTTTCTCCTCATCCTTCTTGGTGTCGGGTTTAGAGCCCGTCTGGGAAGCCAGGGAGCCCATGGCGTTACGGATGGCTTCATTGTTGGGGTCGACTCCAGGAAGGTTCTCCAGGACACTCTGAAGGAACTCTGGATCTTGCATAACATCGTAGTCCTCTTCATCCTGGACACAGAAAACAACATATTGTAGCTAATCTTTTCCAAGCACTTTTCAATCTGATGAAAAAGACAAATGAGAACTAGTAGCGGTTTGTGCTTACCTTAGCCTTACTGGAGTCCATGTCAGCTCCTGTGTCCATGTCCTCTGCACCAAACTCTGCAAGAAACGTGGAAAAGAAATGTTGTGTGAGTAGGAAAAAATAAATGAGGTTAATGGACAATTTTCAACGGCATCTTATATCCAATTATCTATTGCCAAACACTTACAAGTATTGCACAATTAGAGGTGTTATTTTAAGTAACATGAGCAATACCACCCATGTACTCTCATGCTGCATTCAGTGCATCTAGAATACTCTGTAAACATGGACCGCAGACTTGTAAAAACTGCTCCTGGCAACTGTTAAGTAATCACAAGTAGGACATGTGGGAATGTTCTCCAGGCTCCAAAGTCTCCACCTGAGATAATAAACTGTATTAGAACATCAACACTAACAATCCAATAACCCCAATGTCAGTATCACCAGGTAGTCATCATCCAAATTAGCATTTTCACACTTCTACAAACAATCATACCTACAGTAATAAAAGGCAGATAAACTCCATATTCTGGAGTTTGTCCGTGACTTATTTTAGATTCAAGAATACAAATAATACAAGTAAAACACAGATAGAACACTTCCAAGTTGAAGCCACAAAAAATGCTTTTTCTGCTTCCTTTAACATGCCTTGAACTGCCAGTCAGCAAAGTAAATAAGGAAGTGTGTGAATGATTAAGTATAAAATGGGCTATATAACAGGACTAATGTGACAAACTGCCCAATCAGCTGCAAAAACAGTTTTTTAGACTTTAAAGAAACAGTGAGACTCTCATTTACTAATAAAAGCTGAAAGTAACCATAATTTAAGTTTCTGTAAACCAACTAGTCAACTGTCTCAGGTTGTGGCGACCCAGAGACTGACCACAGCAGAATGTACAGTTAAGTACAGTGAGTGTGAAGATTTTGCAGTAAACGATTTCATATTGTTGTTGTGACACATACTGAATCTCAACTTGCATTATAGGTTATCAATTCTCTGGTCAGGGAAATTCATTAAAAAAATCCACCTGCTCCTGCTCCCTGCATGGACATCTGCAGAGCATAGGCGATCTGTTCATCCTCTGTCATGCGGCTGAAGTCTGGTAGAGCAGGTGTGGAGGACTCAGTATGGGGAACAGACATCTTCAACAGGGCATCCTCAGACTCTGCAACAGAAAGAGAGAAAAATATGCAGTGTGAGCACACTCACGTTGGAAGCTATAAACCGTCTACTGAAGGAAAATATAAATTATTATCTATGATAGAAAAAATCAAGTTGGAGGACATTTTTCTCACCATCTGCAGCAGGGGAGGAAATGCCAGCTTCAGCAGCTGATGCAACAGCGGCTCTGCGAGCTTCATCCTCCTGTCGTTGTCTTTGCTCCTCCATAGACACTCGCAGAGCCTAGAGAGAAGAGAGGAGAGGAAGAAAACAATCTAATCAAATCAAAATGACAGGCCTGCATTATTCACTCTATATACAATACACAATGAACATTACAGCAACATGGAGAAATAATCTAGAGAATTTTAGGGGCAAAAGACAAGAAAAGTAGTGATTACAATGAACTATACATACTACAGTGAACTATTGTAGCATCTTTCCCCTGCCCCCTTACCAAGGCCAGCTCTGGGTCTGCACTGGGATCCACTCCAAACTCAAAGTCACTGGCACCCAGGCCCAACACTGCACCTCCCTCTCCAGCCAGGATGGGCGAAGACAGCAGGGCATCAGCCAGACTAGGGCCAGGAGGCACCGTGACCAGGTGGGAGCCTGCGCCCTCTTTGCCATTCAGTGTGTTGATGAAGGCTGTCAGCTTCTCTGTGTTCATCTCCTGCAGCGGGGGAGAAAGAATGAGGGTAAGCACGTGGACCAGACAAAAGCGTAGAGAGGGCAAAACCATACACAATAGCACATTTGATAGTCAAGAGGTTGAGTGTGTGTGTGTGGAGCTTTGATGGAAAAGTACCTCCTCTCCAAAGTTAATGACATCCACATTGACCTTTTCCTTCTTTAGACGCTTCGCCATTTTGACCAGCTACAGGAAAATAAAAATACTTCAGTTGACACAAACACAACATGTTTTATTAGTATACTGATGGTATCCGATGAACAGGTTTAATAAAAAAGCATTACTAAGTAAGCTGGATAACAACACTGAGTAAACCTACAACAGCTCTTTTTACATCAGTCCATGTTCCAGAAGATTTTCTGCGCTTTATACAGCAATGTTATCCAAAGAACTTAATCCTCCTTTGTGTGAGAGGCCTCTGCTATAATTTCCATTGATGATGTAATGGTACATTTTGCAGAAAAAAAACTTAATACTGGTAGTAAGTTGTGTTTAACTTCTTAAAAGATATTGATGTTTTTGTCAATTCTTTACGTAACTCAGGGAGAAGACTTGTGTTAGTTTACATCTATGGTTTCGTCAGATAAACTAAGTGTGTGTTAATATTATTTTGGTGTATACAGGCATCAGTGTCACACCCAGTATAACTATTCAGAGTGTGGTGAGCAGCATGCTTTTCCAACAAGGCGTCTGCTATCCCATCCAAAGGAAATCTTTACAGTCTGATATTGTTGAAGGTCTCCTCCCCAGATATCAATATTAAAGTCACAATTCTAGTATTTGCTGGGTAATACATAACAACTAATATCATGCAAAACACACTGACTTACGTCAGAAGTTAACTCACATCTTTTTCGTTGTCCTCCACTGGGCTGCCAACAAATGCAATAATGCGCATCTTGTGGTTTTTGCCCTGTCTATGCTTCAGCGCCAACTACAGAGAGAGAAAGAAAGACCTTATTAACTGACAAAATGCATTTATGTGAATCATATGTTCGAATCTCTAACTGCTTGCTCTGTGTTCATACTGTATCATTAGAGAGGGGAAGCAGTCAGAGTTGGGTTAATCCTTAAATTTATTGTTTTGAATAAAGACTTGTTTATATTTATAGTAGTAACTTTAACTGTCCTCTTCATATGTCCTAATGTTCCTAAAATTCACTTCACACATCACAACTCTTTTCCAGCTCCTCTATTGGTTTCCTGCAAGAGGAGCAGGAGAAGACTCACTGCGTAAAGAAAGTTACAAACTCACATGTGCCACCCTGATGCCGGTGCAGAAGCTGATGTTTCCACGAGGCTGCACGGCATGCAACTTGGACAGTATCCTGCCCGTGTCTGGAGTCAATGTGGTCAGCACCTCACAGTTGCTGCACAGGCACATAACACTTGTGTTATTATATTATTAACATATTTTAAATGTCAGCACGCTCATTCAAACACGCTGCCTCTTACTTTGCCATGGTGATGAGGCCCACGTTGTTTTCAGGGTTGCTGCGGGTCTTGGAGTGACAAACAATATTAACTGCGTCCTGCTGAGCCTGCAGCCTGGTGGGCAGAAAGTCTCCATTGCGCATGTACTCACTGTTGTCCACACTAAGAAAAATAAACAGCAGTGTTAATAATTACTAGTTTTAGAAAAAAAATGTAAATTACACAGACTGTTAACAGTCAAATATTGTTTGCGAAAGTATGACTATATATGTGAATCTCTAATGAGAACACTGTATAACATGTAAAGGGGTGAACACTGAAACAATTAGGTCATTAATCAATTAGTTGAATTACTCATCAACAGTTTTGATAAATGATTAATCGCTGAAGTAATTTATCAAGCAGAAATTCCAAACATTTACTGACTTCAGCTCCTCAAAAGTGAGGACTTGCTGCTTTATGTTGTTTTATATTGTTGTGAATGTTATATTTTGGGGTCTTGGACTGCTGGTAAGAAATAACAAGCAATATGAACACATCATTTTGGGCTTTGGGAAAATATGATAAGCATTTTCAAAACATTTAATTGACAAAATGATTAATGAAATAACTATCAATATATTAAACATTAATCAAAACAATTGTTGTAGCCCCAATGAACAAAACAACCTGCACTCATGCACTGTAAGTTAACTGAAACCAATGCAATATCACTGCAGCACTGCTACCTTTGAAAAAATGTACCATTTTTTAAGAAAACAGCAGGTTTTCCATGTTGTTCCATGTCCAAAACTAAGAGACAGCGTCTATTTGTGATAACTAAATAACATGTTAGCTTGGTGTATTAGGTTAGTCAAATAAAGGGAATCAATAGACCCCACTGAGTTGCATGTTTTGTCAATGACAGTAGGTTCTGGTGTTGTTAGCTAGCTAATGCTAACCCGTTAAACAAAGCCATTTTTATTCAATTTGAGGCGCAATCTGGATTTTACAATCCAGTTCTGTGAACGTAAGGTAGCAACACTACATTGGTTAGCGTTAGTAAACATATAACTTGTTAAATGGCCATAAACTGAGTAAGAATCCGTTGGTTAGCTATCCTGCAGGCTAACGTTAGGTTATGGAGTGACTCAGGGAATAGCTCGAGCATCTTAAACCCAAAACAAAACAATTAAACCGGGACAAATGTTTCAGACAAAAACACGTCAAAACGCGTATATTTCGTTTATCAAACGATAGCTTCTTTTAAATAAAGTTAGCCTTTACAATTTCAACTTTAAACACATTTCTCATTCCTTACCAGACCATAGTACTTTCAAGCACCATCTTGATGTCTGTGGTTTACTACGTCATCGTGAGGGTTCCTGGGTAATGTAGTTTTTCAAAGAAAAGTGACAAAACACTAAGAATTTCACACACGGCTGTGACAAAATGTTAGGATGATTAATAACTATGAAAAAAATGGTGGGATACAATGAGCAATGAGTTGAATCTATGCTCATATATAACTACTATAATAGCATTAAATACTATTTATTTTAAATACTATTACTTTTCTTGCTCTGAGGGGTCATACAGACTGTGTTTTGTATCTGTGTTTTGAACCACTGGTGTGCACAGACTCTCAAAAGGCCAGGGGCAAAATTAAAAAAGGGGGCACTTCTATGGGCCCTGGGGTGTGCGTGCATCATGACAATAACTGTCAACAAAGCAGACATTTAAAAGCAGAATTATGTTTGTTCAATGACAATAGTACTATACTTCCAAAGAGGCACTGCCTAATAGTACAAACACACAGAAAACAAAAGACACATGTACATATGTGTACACAGTGCAGAAAAAAACCCACCTTCCTTGTGACATGAAGGCAGAAATTAATCATGCAAGTGTACCATTAGGATATACAGTAGTATGCCCCTTCAGCCCCAAAAAGTGTCTCATGCTACAAGGTTACTCAAGGTAACTCAGGTTCCTTGTTGTTTGATTTATTTAGCCAGGCCACAAGGTAAAAGATACTCTGTACACCTCAAACCTCGTAGTTTTTACCTAATATAGTCATTTTCTATCTGCATCTGATCCTTTATTTATTGTTAATTTATTTAAATTTACTTTCATAATATGAATAACCCAATTTAATGAAGTGATATTTACTCACTGGTTGATGGAAAAACACAAATGACTTCATTCATTTCCCTTTATAAAGAGTTTGTAAAACCAGGAACCTGCAGATGCTGCCAAATGATGATGAATGAAGGAATAACTGAGCTGAAGTGACTGTATGACCATAAAATTACTGCAAAGACATTTGACTATTTTCTAAAACATTGACTTTTTGAACTCTCAGATGGAGAAACTCTTACTTTTGATGGTGATGTTTGCAACATGTTGTGCAACACCCCAAGGTATGCCAACGTTTGTTCAATCAATAAAGCTTTGTGCACAAGCTTGTGTTTATTGAGCAGTATTTGAATGATACAAGATAGCAGGAACACTTGTGTTTGTTTCAATCACAGAGCATTTTAGTTAATATGGTCCATATTCTGGCTCACTCTCCTGCAGATCTGTCAGGCAAAGTGTTCGTCTTCCCCAAGGAGAGCAGCAGAGATCATGTGAAACTCCTGACATCTCAAACCAAAATCAACGCTGCGACCGTCTGTCTCAGGTAACTGGTGGTTGTAATCAGAAAGCTTCTTTGTTTGAAGAACTGTTTTGGGCTCTTCTCTTTGTCTACTACCGCGCACAGCAACGACTTCGTGCTCTTTAAGATCAATTCAGAGGATGTCATCAGGATGCACGCTCGGGACGGGGGCACCGACTTCCTGTCGCTTTCGTTTTCTCCAAACACCTGGCACTCCATGTGTGCCACCTGGCGCTCTGACAATGGGTTGGCTCAGCTGTGGGTGGACGGCAAACCGGCCATCAAGAGATTCATCAAAGCTGAGCCCATCACTGGGTCACCCATCACCATCCTGGGCCAAGAGCAGGACTCCTATGGTGAGGGTTTTGATGCCAATCAATCTTTCATTGGTATGATTACTAAAGTCCACATGTGGGACAATGTCCTCCCCACTGCTCAGATCAAACGCTATATGGATGACAAGCACTTCACCCCAGGCAATGTGTTCAACTGGGGAGCCCTGGATTACGAAATCACAGGGCAGGTTTTGGTGGATGAGGAGTCTGAAGTTATGTAACAGCAGGGGGGGTCGCTTGTTATAGGCAACATCTGACATTAAAAAACACATGCTACAGCTGATATTTGTGTTGATTACTTATTAGCTCTTGTTTGCAATAAATAAACGTGCAGTACTTTTACTGTAGAACTGTTAAGAAGTTTTGATTGTAATGTCTGAAAGTATAAAAAATAAATAAGGTGACGGGGGTTAAAAAAAAACTAAGGTGTGCCAGGTGAAGCTTGCCTAGGGCACTGAATATGCCAGGTCCGGCCCTGTCACCAGTCAAACAAAGGGACCAAAACCAAGATTTAGAAAATATGTTTAATCCTTTAAAATCAGACATGAAAACATCACCACCACATAACTGAAACATGGCAGGAGGGACAGGCAGCACATATTGCATGAGAAGGCATTTCCGTGACTTCTATGTACATATACACATTTTATACACAGTAAAAATATAGTAATTGAAGCATATAAGGACAACCAGCAACGTCGGCTCGTGAGCCGTGTGAAACATTCATGTAGAAAAAGCGTGGGAGATTAACAACCCAGAATCATCATGGAGAGAATCTATCTATCATATCACAATCTAAACATGAAATATAAAAAGTGAAATTGTCAAATAGTCCCCCTTCATAGGCAATACACGCTATAAAGTTTCACACATCCTTCTGTCAGTATACGTACAATCATCTAAAGGTACATAATACAACTTTTATCATTTCAGCCTGCAGCAATCAACCATATTAATAAATATACTTCTTAAAAGGTGGCAGATTGTAGTTCATATTGCATTACTTCAAATATATTGTAGTGTCTACACTGAGTGCGCCGCCCTTTAAGCACCGAAGGAGGATGTTTCTCTTGTGCCATGGTGTAGTACATAACAACTGGTCTGCATCCAGCAATTACACAGTACCACCCACTTAAAAACAAATACAACATAAAACATCAAAATGCAGGTGTTACAAAACATCATCTGGATTTTTCTGATGTGAAAGAATTTCTTGGAGTGTTTTCTTTGGTGGCTGTTTGACTAGCAACCAACTAAATATGACTGTAACTGATCTGTTTGAAATAGTCAAATGTTGTACATTTCAGCATGATAGCAGAAATAATTCATATCAAGTACATCAGCTACACAAAAAGTGGTAAATAATGGGTTCTAAGAGCTACCACAATTGTAGTAAATTTAACTTGGATTTCTCAGGAATGTGGAGTTAAATCTTGAAATGTCTCAGGCCACAATGTAAACCAATTCTCTGATAAATAAAAAATAAATCTTTACAGGGATTATGTCAGATACAGCTTATCAGACGTGAAATTATTTAGCAAAAAAACATCCAGTTTAATAATAGATCCTTAAAACACAGGTCAACCCAGTGTTATTACCATACACAACATATCAGTCCAAGCAGGTGTCCAGGAGTGTGATTTCATTTTCATGTTAACTGGATCCTGAACATTTGCAGGAACTTTCAACTCTTTTCTTTGGTGCCGCGACTGGCTTATAATACAAAAGACTCAGTCCTAAATCCTCAACTGTGCATTGATGAACACGAGTAGTTCTCCTTCTTTCTATATTCACAACTCACATTTCCCCTTCTCCCTCTCTGCTGCATAGACCACATGTGCCTAACAAACAAACAGTAACTCCTCACATGAGATGATGTCTAAGATCTTGAGTTTTGCTACAGTCACTTGGTAGTGATTAAAATTTCTGTATCAGAAATATCTCGTGGGGTAAAAGCCTCTCCGCGCCAGCCACCTCAGTAGCTTGTTTAGTGCCCTAAACAATCAGATAAACACAGAACATTCTGTAAAACAGAGCATCATTTTTATGAACAGCCGAGTAAAAGCTGAGTAAGACTACATACAAAAAAAAGTAATACAAAAATTAGTTATGCACACTGTTAGTAATATTGGTCCAAGAGTGGATGTGGGCGGGTGTCATTTCTGTAACCAGCAGAAATGATTAATAAGAGACAAACATCCTTACTGTCTGATGTCTGGGGAGTTAAAAGGATTAGCTGAACCACAGTGACTAAAACTCCACATACACAAAATGGATTGTACTAGTGTTTGCATTAAAATCTGAAGTTCTTTTAAACCCTGACAACTGATGGTTGTTCCAGACATACAAATGGCAGTTTGATGACTTCAGCTGTAGTGATAAGGCAGGTTTGTCTGTGTGACGACAACACTAACCTGTAACAAATGTCAGTTATACATCACATGTTAGGGGAGGGGGACAAACATGTAAAGGCACAGACATGACAGACAAATGACGGTAGCTGGAAATTATTACGATTCTATTAAAAGCATGACTTCATTTATGCTGTCGGGCAGCTCTTCTCTCTGTATTCATTTATACTTTAGCACACATGGTCACATCAGAGGGGGAGATTTTCAGGGTTGTACAAAATGTGGTCTGCCGTGTTAATAAGACACATTCTATAGAAGAGAAACATTGTAATGTACATTCAGCAGTGGAAAGATCGAATCAGACCTTTGCAGCACCACCGTGGCTTCCAGCAGAATAACTTAGAACAAAAAACGTGAAATAAAATTACCGTATAGGTCTGTTTCGACCCATCCCTCCGCTGTTTCAAAATCCAATTTCAAACAAATACTGTACATCCACAATCAGTAAAAAGAAATGCATACATGATTGTAGAGTCAACAGCAGCAAATGTTGATCTGAGCAATGACCACTGGTAGCTCGGGAGCTCATCAGGAGTGTCGAGGGGAAATGGAAGTGCAGTAACGGGAACATTAGAGTGTGAATCACGGAAACCCACTTAGGCTGTGCATGAACACACCGGGAAAATATTCACTCCTGCAAATACAAGGCAGCTCCCTTTATGTGCTCTTAAGTGTGTGTGTTCCTGCTGAACTGCTGTCTGTGCCGTCACTTCATGCTGCGAAAAGTGGTCACGATGACTGCCTCTTCATGGATAATTTGACTGCCTTCACCATCCACTGGTGACTGGGGCTTTTTACAATATACAACTAATTATTTTGTTTATTTATTATGTCATCGCAGCATGTTGTGAGCATGAAGGGAAATCTTTCTTTAAATCAATGAAATGCTGCCAGAGCCGCTAAAGAGCTGCCAATTCAGGGTCATGAGCCTTTTTTTCCAGGTGTATATCAAAAACAATTGGGCTTTGGGACAGGTGTGGAAAAATGTGTGCGCACAGTGACAGTGTTGATGGCTGGGAAAAGCCTACCGCACACCATCTTCTTCTTGATCTTCCCACTTCTTCATTGTCACAACCTCCGCTGCACCTCGCCGCTTCATCCAGCGATCCCTGTATATACTGTATGGGTGAGAAAACAACAGAGGTGCAGCGGAGGGGTCCGTGGTGGATGAGTGACCTTCACTCTCTTTATCCTTACTGCCGCCCACCTCACCTCGTCCAGAAATGCCTTTACGTCTTTAGATGGCACCGTGTCTGTTTTTTACTGTGAAGATGAAACCGGTGTCAATAGCAAGATTATGAAGGGTAGAAGAAATGTACAACTAACGGCTGCTGCGACAATAAAATTACAAATAATCTTCAATTACAGATATATAATTGTATCGTTCAGACTTACAAAACAGATGTTGGTCTCAGGGATGATGTCCGAGAGCGAAACTACGTCTTCGTTTCCAGACAGGTTGCCTGAATTATCTACAGCCCCTTCCTCCCCAAAACTGGCACAGAGAAAAGGCAATTAATACGACACAATGACTAACTCAAGAAAGAAAAAAACATCTATTTTACAGTGTGATGAGGGTGTAATTGTATGACCCATCACTGCCTTCTGTACCTGTGGGAAGAACCCTGGTCAAGGTCTGTGTTTGCCGATTTGTGCACTTCCACCCCTACAGACCTATGGAGAAAGGTCAGAGCAAAGAAAATTAAAACAAGAGTGTGAAAGTGAGATGGAAAAATGAAAAAGGTCGTGCATTATTAACTTGGTGATGCTTTACCGCAGGGGAGGTGAGGTGGAGGCAATTCCTGTGCTGCCTAGTGATGAGGTGGACAGGTTGGCCTCACAGTCAGCAGGGTTTTCTACCAGTGGAGGGGTCCTCGGAACAAGATCTGGTCTGCCCGACTGCACGCCTGAGAACAAAAAAATCAATAAGAAACCAAATTATTACACATTTCAACACCAGCATCTCCAATCTGAGCCCAGTTGTGAGTGAAATTGTGGTTGTGGATACAATAATGTGGAACAGAAGATCTACTTAATGTTCTCATCACTTTGCTTGTGACGTCTCAGTTCTTACCGATGTCTGCCTCTGAGTCTGTGCTTTTAAAGTGGCTGTGGTAGACTAGTCTGGAGTCAACGCCTGACTGTCCTGTTGCGTGGGAGAGCGGGGTGGGAGCTCCCAGGGTGGGGGCCCTCCTAAGCCCTCCCTGACCTCCACCACGACTCTTCTTAGATGGTGATGGTTTTACTGAAGAAGATGGAGGACATGAAAGTGGAAATGATCAATAAGGGCATGTAGACTTTTCACCCCTGGGATTTCTATGCATCAGGCTATTAATTTCAGTGCATTTAAAAATACACACATATGCATACTTACGTGGAATCTTCTTGAACACAGTGTTGCACATGAATTGCTGGAACCGATCTGCATAGAAGCCAGGTCTGTGAACTGAAACTGTGTCCTAAAGTAGTAAAACAACAACAGAGCCATTAGAACCTGATAGATACGGCAGCACTCGTATCTGTATGCAATCAAAACTGCCCACAAACAGCAGTAGCTTCTACTTTTATTTTGTAATTATTGATTAATCTGCCATTTATTTTGATTAGTCAAGTAAACTAGTGGAAAATGTCCAACTCAGTGTCTTTAAAAAGGTCTTGTTTTGTCCAACCAACAGTCCAAAACCCAAAGATATTTAGTTGACAATCACAAAAGACAAAGAACAGCAGCAGATCCTCACAGTGGAGAGGCTGCAGTCAGAGAAGGTTTGGCATTTTGCCACCATTTTTGCTTAAAAATTACTAACAATTAGTAAATTACCTAAATTGTTGCCAGTTATTTTTCTGCCAATCTAATTGATTAACTGACTATTCATTCCAGTTCTACATTGTTTATTATCACAATTTATAGCCATGAATGATTTGCAGATACACTTTGCTCAGTTTCACTGCTTAACGATTACTTAGCTTTATAGAACATTTAGTGTGTCTCTTACCCCATCATGGACCAAGGCCTTCCAGGAGTGCTCCAACTTCTTAATAAACCTGAATAATAAGACATAATAAAACAATTTACAAAAAGTTACATAAATGGGTAATGTAGGTGGGAAACTTGCTCATGAATTAAGAACAAATGTTTATGCGAGGAACTGATTTGGCTGCTCTGAGACACCAACCTGTAGGACTGGAGAATGTCAATGATGCCAATGTAAATCAGCAACCTCTCTCCTTTAGTATTACGAGATGGAATACCGCCCATGCTGGTAAGGACAAGGACAGAGAAGCAACAACAGATCATTTAAATGTCACAGATTACACTACAAACTAACACAGATTCGGCTCTGCTTGTGCTCAGCTGAGCAATGAGACTCACTGGTCTTCTGAATCCAAAGCTCCCTTCCCTCGAGCCTCCCCCTGAATGGACTCCATGGCTGTACAGTACAGACTTTTCTGGGCTTGTGGCCGGCGCTGATCCGGGGTCACCGCTCCCTCCGACCCCCCACTGTCCCCCGAATTGCCCACACCCCGCTCCCTCTCTCGACTGGCCTGGTCCATGTTGTGGATGCCCATCAACAGACTGTAATCCATGATCTTGAAACTCTGCAAGAGCTACATAAAACACACAAATACAATAAATGAGTTGAGATGACCATCGATAGGAGCAACATGTCTTAACATTCACACACAGTTTCATAGGCAATAACACTCTCACGATAACAATGTTTTGGTGAGGTTTCTTCTTTGAGTATTTGTTTGATATTTTGCTTGATTTGATGGCTGGTGGTGGACAGTGACTGAGAAGTGGACGTGAAAGAGGGCTTTAAATATATTTATTTATTTATATAAAAACTGCGGCAGATCTTTACACTCAAAATATTCACTATTTATTCAATATTTTGTACGTCACTCCCTTAAACTGGCCATTTTTCAATAGTTTAAGTGTTTTTTCTAAGATGAACTTAAGTACATTTTTTTTTATATCTGTATGGTGGAGGGCAATAAAACCCTAAAAGAGGTGCATTGACACTATACAAAAATCAGCAGCAAAAATCATTTTGATAATCATGATGACCAAACTGCTACTTATACAACAAAATTAGGGTGAGATACACAAAGCAACACCAACAGCCAATCAGACAGCAACAATCAGTTCACACAATGGTAGACACACAATCAAAATAACAAATCAATAGCGTGGTTGTGGGATTTGAGATACTGGAGAAGATAATACACGAGTCGATTTATACCACCGTAATACAAACTTAAGTAGGCTGGAGAAGCAAAGTAAAAGCAACCTCTAAGACAGATTATACTCCAGTGGAGAAGAAATATTTTGATGAATAAATGACATGCAGCCTCTGTCACATAAGTTGTTTTGGCTTTCCTAATGACATCCCGTGTTTACTCACCTACACCTTTTCCAAAGTCAAATTCAAGCACTTTTCAAGTTTTTCCAGCACCTTACAGTTGTGGTAAACTACACTCAAATCAATTAGGCTCTCTCCGACTTATATTATTTCTTTATCTAAAAAGCAAACTATTCAGTCAGATAGCCATTTATTATATTAATGCAATTAGAATTTCAAGCAGTTCCAAGCACTTTTCAAACCTTGAAACAATCACATTAAAATTCAAGCATTTTCGAGGATTTCCAGCACCCCTACGAACCCTGTTACTGCAATGATAAAAGCCACCAGTCTCTTCCATCATTTAAAAAGGTATCATCCCTCAAGGTAAACAAAGTATTAGTTTGCAGTGTCATGCAGGCTTGAGTCATCTCTTTAACACTAGACTGCTGATGCTCCTTCAGTGGTGGAGTTCAACATCAAGCAACAAAGAACAACTCTGTATAACAACACTGACTAATCGCCTCAGGAAAAACTGAAAATTATAGACGCCTCTGTAAAAAATAGCAAGTTTAACAGGAAAGAACTAGTGTTTTGTTTCCAAGGAGGTTATCGCGCTTGCTGCTTCGTCTGTCAAACTGTCTGCAGAGTATCTCAGAAATTTATGAATTTTCATTACATTTGTTGGTACCCCACAGAATAAAACATATCCACTATGTCATTGGTAAAAATGAAAGTCAATACTTGCTAGCATTAGTTGTTTTTTTTAATGATGACCTAAAAAATTGGATTCATGGCTTTCCTATTTCATGTTTCAGACTTGATGCTCAGAAGGTCTGATTCAATGTATCTATTTGGCAGAAAATCCAGTATCTTTTATGTGAGGGCACAATGATAATGTATTCTGCTGGTGTGTCCTGTAATTCCACGTGGGTGGAGAGGCTTGAATCTACAATACTTGAATAAAACTCAATCAGTCAATGAAAAACAATTGTATGTGTGACTCACCAAGCAGTCCCTCTGTATGGTCTTGCACAGGGCATTGTAGTTGTCCGCTTCCAGCAGCAGGCCGTCGGGCAAGTCCTGGATAAAGTCCAGGTCTTTGTGAATGGGAACAGCCTTTTCTCTCTCCTTAGGGGAAGCCCGTCTCTTATAGGTGGAGCCCTTCAGGTCGTATTTGAGGTGCATGGGGATGATCCGAGGCAGAAGATTGTTCATAACTACTATACGGATATTCTTGCCCCCTGCCTGAACGCAATACAGTCCGTAGAACTTGGGCAGCAAGGTGCGCTTGTTTTGGTTTATATTCTGAAATGGAAAACATGTCAAATCAGATTAGATATGACACACTTAAATTAGAAAGACATTATTAGAGCACACACTCATTTAAGTCTCCTACTCTCATGGTAATAATAGTTATTACAATAATAAAATCACTCATACCGAACACACTCCCACTTTCCATTATATTCATTCACCAGGCTCACCATGAAGTATCCAGGCAGGAGTTTCTGGAGGAACTCTGCCTCTTTGTGTTGAACAGTCTTGATGATGAACTCGTCATCGCTGGAGACATAGAAGAGGGACCCGCTGGCTCCGGGGTTAGACAGCTCGATCAGTGGCTCGTTACACAGAGAATACTTCAAGAGGAAGAGGAGTCCGCGTTAGTATCCAATTGAAACAGAGCAAACATGTTGGCACATCTAGAACTCTAATTTAAGTAAACCTGTGGCTCTTAACTTGGGAGGGTCGGAAACCCCTGGGTGGTTGCAAGGAGGTTGCAGGGGGGTCGCGGGAAGGGTGCTAAATATGTTAATATGAAATAAAAGCACACAAATACTGGTTTGAGGTTTTTCCTTAACGAGTGCACAAAATACTTATAATGGTGATGGATATACTGTATGAATGTGCTGACCATGTGATGGACTCTTTCCATGCCCTCACCCTTACATGACCATCTTCATATATGTTACCAAAGAGGCCTGTTATGATCTGAACATAAGGAAGGGGTATATTTAGACCAACAGAATGTGCCTGTATAGGGATAAAGGGAGAGTTTTAAGAGACCTATATTTGCTTCAGAATATTCAAAGAGACTGTATTTTATATACTGCTCTGCTTCCTAGCCGTGACAATAAATTCTTGGGTTGGACTCAAGTAGGTTCAGTGTTTTTTGACTTTATAAAAGTACTTGGATTAAGGCTTCACTCAGACCTGTGATGGCGGGGATCCACGACTACAGTGTCAACAATTTGTGGTCACATGTTTGGCAAAGGAATGCCTTAAACCTTCCAAGATGCTAAAGCAAACCCGACATAAATTATTGCAGACAAAACAACTGAGTTTTTTAAACAAAATTACAGGAGCTAAATGGTCAAAAGTCAGTTTTACAAAAAGCCGTTATAGTGAATGAGAAACCCCTTCATGACTTGTTCACTGTCTCTCCAAAAACTGGAAAGCCTCACAACTTAGATAACAATTTTCATCCTCAGAAAGGGGGCACAGGATAAAACCACTGAACTCCAACCATTCTACAAACAAAATATAGGAACGGCAACTAAAGCTATAGCAAGAGCAGTTCTTGTAAACATAGCAGTGTGTGCGAGAGTACTAACCAGGTAGTCATCTGGCCGAATGCCGAAGAGTTCTCTGAAATAACGAAAGGCAATAGGAGCGTAGGTCTTAAAGCGAAAGTCACTGTAGTGATGAGCAGGAGTCAGGTTACTGCCTTCACTGAAAACACATGAGCAAGAGACAGAAAGGCCATTAAACTCCATGAAGTCAAAAACAAATACACCATGTTTATTCATTTACGACTTCTGTTACCAACCTGGGGAAGAAGATGCTTTCGACCACCACAAAGTCCTGCATGAGAACATCCCTTTCTGCCTTTTGGCTTAAGCTTCCAACTGTGTGAGTGATGCCCAACTGGATGGCACCTTTTAGGGCAGATGACGTGGTCTAGAGAGGTCAGGAAAATACAGTAAGCACTGGAACAAACAATCTTTTACCCCTTGTGACTGTTTCTGCTGATTCACTCACTATTCTTGGCTGTCTAGTGAGAGGAATTCCCAAACTAATTTTAGAATATAAACACCAAACACCTTTTCCACTTTTCACCTCTGCTGCTCAGTGTTGTGGGTGTCGAAAAACCACCACCACCCTGCTCTAACCTTTTTATAGGTGGTCTCTCCTGTGGTGGTCTCAACGCCCCGGTGTCCAATGGTCTTCTTCATACTCTGAGTTGTGCCTGAGGAGCCAGGCATCTGAGGAGAAGTGCAGAGAGAAAAACGTGTAATTGCGGCCTGGTGTGTAAGTGTTTATGCTTGTGAACACAGAAGACAAAGTGCTAGGTGTATGTAAGCTTTAGGCCACACTGGGTAAACATCTTCACATGACAACCTCATCCTCTGGTAACCCAGCTGTCAACTCAGCTGACAAGTGGCTGCACTCTCAGCGAGGGCCANCCATCCTTACAACAAATATTCTTTTTTTTTGTTATCTTTTAGATTTTCTATGGCATTATTTATTATTAACAACAACTTTGGCTGTTGTATTCAATTATTAGCTTTAAATAACGGTTAGAGTAACAACATTGTGGTATTATTGGTTTGTTTACTGGCCCTGGTATAGACAGTATACACAAACTCTCCAAGAATACAAGAAATCATTGACCACGTGTTCTTTAGTCATTTATTCACCTGTTATCACCTGTGGAACAAACATAGGACAGTCTCTTACTTCTACAAAGAAAATTTAATAAACTTTCTGTGACTGATGTCTCAAGCTTGAACTCTCTAAACCTGTTCTCCTTCCCTCCTCAGAGTTGACTGGATCAACATTTACATTACTTGGAGCTGTACATAACACAAAAGTGTTTTGTCAATTCAGTGCGACAGTTTCTGATGTCCTCACCTCTTGAGGGGCCATTTTTCGGATGCCACTGGTCCCTAAAGACAGAAAAACAAGTTAAATTGGGATTTACAACGTGAGAAAGACACCGACTCTTGAGAACCTAAAAGGAAAAACACTCAAGCCTTAAGGAATCGCTAGTTCCCTTGTTCAGACTTGGCACATGTAAATGTCAATCCATGCAGTCAGTGTACATTTGATGCTTGAAATCATTTTAAAAAGTTTGAGTTGACAGCTTTTAACATGGAAGAATTTGTTAATGACTGTTTAAGAAACCCTCTGCTTGTTAATTAGCGGGGCTATTTCCAGAACTGGCTGATGACTATGAGGCCAATGATGAGCCCAGACCTAAATGTGGCCACAGTTACCGACTGCCGCCCCCGATACACCAGCTCTATGTGAACTGGAACTGCTTCTCCCCTGAGCTGGCTGCTCCAGATTCATCTGGTCCTTGAGGATGTGTGTCTACAGTCACCATCTCCTTTTAAAACAAAAACTGCACAATTTCCAGCTCTTGTTATCATTATGACTACAAAATGTTTGTGAAGTTAAGTCTAACTCAACTGATCAGCATTGGAGTGCCATCTTGTAGGTAAGGTAAAGACATGCCGAAAGTTCGAGCTTTTACCAAGCAAAGACCTCTGGATGTGAGTAAAATTTACTGGCTTGCTAACCAAAGATAAGAAGTGAAATTGTAATACATGACCCAGACATCCTCCTGGGTAAGCATGATAACAACAACAGCACACAGTAGTTTTGTAAGAGAGGCACACAGTTGAAATAAAAGAAATACTCAACATGATTTCCTGTGTCCTTACATAAACTTGCTGTTTAAACCTACTATCTCGCCCACTCTGCAGGCACCTCTAGCCTGTAACCAATGGCAACATCTACTTCAATGCTGCAGTGCCACGGGTCAATATATACTAAAGGATGTAGGGAAGACTATACACCTGTAGTAACAATCCCGTGTGTGAAAATCCATCTGCGCCCGGCAGATTCAATCCAGGCGATGCACAGTAAGTGGACACTTCAACCCAAGAAAGGTGGGAGTGTTAATGATGAGGCAGAATCACTGAATACCATGCATCTCTTCTCAGTTAACAGGGACACACGGCAATCCTCCGGGAAACAATGAGCATCGGTCTGCCCACATTCCCTCTCATTATGTAAAACAACACACTATATCATCACTACTCATGCAGTTTCTGCTCACGCACACAGAAACACTCACGCACACCCATGCGAGTACCTCGCTGTAATGCTCTCCTCCAGAACTGAGTCCTAATATCTGTGGAGCAGGACATGGTCAGCCTAAACGGCTTAGCCTAGTAAATGAGCAACACTGAACACATTTAAAGCATGACTGTATATAGGTGTGAGCAAACGTGTTTCATCTAGAGCTGAAATGATTAGTCGATTAATCAATTAGATCAGAAAATGAATCAGCAACTATTTTGATAATCGACTAATAATTTCAGTCATTTTTCAAGCAATAATGCCGAACATTTCCAGCTTAAATTTGAAAATTTGCTGTTTTTCTTTTATCATATATGATAGTCAACAATATTTTTGGGTTTTGACCAGTAATTTGAAGATGATGCCCTGGGCTCTGGAGAATTACAATTATCTAATATAATACTATTTTCTAGAGCTGCAACGATTAGTCGATTAGTTGTCAACTATTAAATTAATCACCAACTATTTTGATAATCGATTAATCGTTTTGAAAACTGCCTAAATTCTCTGATTACGGCTTCTCAAATGTGAATATTTTTCTGGTGTCTTTAGTCCTCTATGACAATAAACTGAATATCTTTGGGTTGTGGACAAAACAAGACATTTGAGGACGTCACCTTGGGCTTTTGGAAACAGTGATCAACATTTTTCACCATTTTCTGACATTTTATGGACCAAACTAATCGTTTAATCGAGAAAATGATCGATAAATTAATCGATAATGAAAAGAATCATTAGTTGCAGCCCTACAGTTCAGTGATTAATCAGGAAATATGGTAGATTCATTGGTAATGAAAATAACCATTAACTACAATTCTAATATCATCACATTGCAATTTTTCTTAAATGTCAATGTAGAACTAGATAATAACACACATTGTGCAGCAGATTCAGGGTAGGAATTACCCAACTCAACCCAATTACTTGACAATGACTTAAGCTTGTCAGTGACAGCCCACACGACAATAGGCAAACCATCTGTTCCTCTGTGTATACTAAACAACTCCCTGCCAGCCTCGTTCACATGTAGCCTGCAGCCTCCACAAGAAAATAATATGGGACACGCACACTCTCCTAACATCATTTTCTGCCTATGAAGACTCCATAAATATACTGGTTCTTGGCCTGCTTGGGAAACAAGGCCAAAAAGGGCTAGTACGGACACCACATTATGTTACTGTCACTCAAGTATCTGTGACTGTGTGTGTACAGAATGCTGTATCTTGTATTTGTACAGTGCAGGGCTCTCAGCCATGTGGGAGCCACAAGATTGCTTCGAGGCCACTATTTTTATTCACTGATTCAGATTGGGTGGCTACCAAGGGAAGAGCAACTCCTCTGTACACAGGGAGGCTAATAAGTGACGCACAATTAACTGGATTAGCAAGAAGCCCATCATCTGTCCTGTCCTCAGAAAACAGGAAACCCCTGAAAGCACTTGAACTGTCTGCCACCCATCCGTGTCTGAGAGATCCCAGACAAACCTATTATCAGCTGATCAGGGACAGCAGAATGAATTAAACCTGCTTATTAACCAGACACTCCTTTGTCATGGATTAAAAGAATGTAGAAAATCAATAAGATCAATATTTGTTTTGATAAAACATCACCTCAAGTAACTGATAGGGTGCTAGTATTGAAAGTATTTGCTTGCTAACTTTACCACAAACCAGGACAGACAGACAGAGGAAGAGGAGGGGTGTAACGGGCGAGGAAGGCTATAGGGGATAACGGAGTAGTTTCCCATACATGGACAGACACATTTGAAACAGCAGCCACTTAGCACGTCCCATTCATTTACTAATTAAACAATAAACAGATATTTATGAAGCCTCATATTTGTCCTCCTGCGGTCAGCTAACTCATTAGCATACAACACCGTTAACGAAATTACCGGCTTGATAACAAAACACACCGCTTGAGCCAACGTGGTCCCGGGAATTATTTCTTTACATGTTATTAACCCCAAAAGATAGCTCGATATAAACACTGGTGGTTTGCTAACTAAAGCGCCATGTGACCAACAACAACAGCAACTAAGGTTTATCAACTAGGCAGCTAAACAAGCTAGCTACTGCTTGGCTCATTTGTTAGGAGGAAAGCCTCGATGCTAACTAGCTAACTGGCTAACCGGGACTTGATAAAGCCACAGTCGCCGAATCACACCATTTTTTATCGCTACAAAATCTTACACAGTTCTGTTTGTATGTTCGTTTTAAGACAAGAATGGAGGAAGATTTAGTAACAACATACCTGTCGGGGCTGTTGATCCCGAGTCTGCTGTTCCAGCAGTCGCCATTACGATTTGACTGTTCACATCACAGACAGCGCCGACAGTTGATGCTCATGTCGCAGCAGCGCCACAGCGCCCCCAGTGGACGGAAGTGGAACAGTTTCAGTTTCAGTTTTACTGCAATACGCTGTACAATAATTTAGTGTGATGATTTACATCAAGTTTACAACTGTAGAACAATATAAAACCGTTTCATTAGCTTTAAATATATTATTTACAATGTGATATATTTTAATGATTTTAATAATACAGATGTTCTTGTCTTATATAAGGCAAGATCTCCCAGATACATTTCACAATTTTTTAATTTTATCTTCAGACATTCACTCATATTCAACCAGGCTGAAAAATGATTTCCATTTACCTTATTGTCGAACATCAAGGCATCAATTTTTTAAATCAAATTTGGAGGTCCACAGTTATGGAATTCTTTGGATATGATCATCTTGAACCTTATGGCAAGATGCTTCTATTGGTTGTACATATCTATTTATTCTAGGTTTGTTTTCTGTTTTTTTTTTCTTTTCTTTTCTTTTCTTTTCTTTTCTTTTCTTTTCTTTTCTTTTCTTTTCCTCTACTACTGTTTATGCTTGATTGTGTGTTTTGTGTATATAGATACTTCTTGTGCTATGTGTTCTTTGTTTGTTTGTTGTTTGCTTGTTTTTTCATTTTTGATGAGTAATGTCATGGGGTTTTTTTTGTTTAAATAGGGAAGACTCTGAATAAGCCTTTCAGGCTTCCTTCCTCTCCAGCACTGTAATTACAGTCTTTTTCTATTGTGTGTATTTTCTATCTTCATTGTTGTGCAAATAAACTAAACTATAATATGCTATACTATTTCACATAATTCACTTATAGGCCTACTATATCTCATACCTCATACTATAAAATTATATTAAACTATACTATACAATGTTTACATTACATTGACCTGCTTCATATTCTATATTACACTTCTATTACATCTCTATATTCATACATAATGTACTTATTGCTGTCATTGTGCTGTTGCAACAACTGAATTTCCCCGCTGGGGAATAATAAAGGTTTATCTTATTTTATTTTATTTTATTATAAGATTTTAGTTGATCTTATCTTATAATAATCTTACTTTGGGAGCTGGAGTATGATTTCCAATAATTTATTTAGTTATGGAAATAAGTTAAGGTAAGATAAGATAAGTCTTTATGGATTCAGGTGTGATGTAAAATTAAAATAGAAATAGAAATGATACAAGAGCAATTAAACTCATAATTACAAGGCATGCAGTATACATACAGTATCCACAACCAGAGTCGAACTTAAACTAATAATGCAATACTGTCTCAAGTGAAGTGACATAGTGGGGTGATTAGTAGCTGCAAAGTCAGCAAACTATATTATATTTAAGAGTAATTTCATACTGTCTACTATACCAGCATACTCCAGAATCATTAACACCAAGTATCATATGTATAGATACTTGGTGTTTGTTTGTATTAATATAGAAATATGATACAGTACATAATGTAATAGAAGAGTATAACACATTAACATAATACGGAATAATATAGTACAGTATAATGTAGTATGGGATATAAAATATGAGGTGACATTCAGTAATATTGTATAACCTAATATATAGTACAGTACAGCAATATAGCATATAATATTAAATAGTGTGAGTATGGTACACTATCATTGAAATGAAATAATGATGAATATAGTATCATGTATGACACTATGAATAGATATAATATTAACTTTAAGTGTTATTATTCTGCGTTCTGCTTCTATTTAATGTATAACATCTTGTTTGTGTTTCATGCTGTGCATAGTATGTATTATTTTATTTCAATTTATATTTTTAGTCTTCGCAAGTCTGTATCTTAGATTGAATCTGCGTTAAGTGTACGTTGTTAATGATGGAATAAAATCTCATCAAACCAAATAACTTGATTCGTTTTATATGGATTTTTTGATGCCCATTGAACAACACTTGAAACTGTTAGAAGGACAAGATTTGGCAAGAAGACTAATTTTCATCTGGTGTCCACAGGCAGATGTTAAAAGGTACCCTAAAAATCTAATTAAAAACCAAGTGTTGCACAGTTAAGAACACAATGTTAAAACGGGTGGTATGAATGACAATTTTAAAAATGGACACACAACAGAACACATAAGCAAATCATTAGCTTGAGTTTTTAGAAAATGTCAATTTATTGTACCAGGCACACTGTGGTTGAACTAACAACCTGGGCCTCGCATGCAAGAAGACAGTAAACCACAGGAGAGGTACATTTAAAAAAGTTTTTATTAGAGCTGTCGTAGATGTGATCTTAACCACAAAACCATATAAAAAGAAGAGCACTGATCTTTCTTCTCCAAAAGAATCATAAAAATGCATTCATAATCAAATATGTAAAGAGCAGCCTATAAAAACAGTGGTACAGTGACACAGACGACAGTCTGTTTTATAAACTAAGCATTTAACAATATTTTTTGTTTCCTTGTAAATGTATTCTTGTAATAACAATGCCACTCATGTGATCTTAGATGAAAATATGCAGCACTTGCAGTAGATGAAGCTAGACTTTGGTCCACATTTTGAATATTCTTACAGACCTTTAAGTGGGATTTGTGCCTGAATAATTGTTCCTGTTTAGTGATTGGAGGTCACTTCTGCTGCAAGCTTGCCATTTCCTTGAATGGCCCAGTGCCAGTGGGGCCAGCAGCAACAGGTCAGAAGGGTTTAGGAGAGAGGGCACCTTTTCCTCTTCTTCTGGCTTAAGACATTGATTGCTTTGGTGACGGTGTCCATGAGCATTTTGGACATACACTGTGGAGCCTCTTGTGAAGGCACGCGGCAACATCTGCGGAAACCTGGAGGAGAAGTCTTCCTTGACAAACACAGTTTCTCTGACACTTCCTTAAGCTGATTTCATGGAGGGAGACACATGAGAAACAACATTAGAAAATCAGAATTTTAGCTTCATAGCTCCTAAACTACTAATCAAATATTACATTTAAAATTTTCCCAGCCCAAACTTTGGCTTCTGATTTGTCTTGGTAGATTTTGTACACTTCACTTCCTTCTTTAACTCACCTTTTGCTCAAAACAAATGGTCTTGTCTTGTTCAGACAGGGGGCAGCATTGGGTCACAAGAGGAATCCCAGCTGGGAACCTAAAACACAGTGACATCGTTACTAACTTTACATTGTTCCCAGATTGTGCACATGTGTTTAGATCCATGACAATATTGATAAAACGGAATATGCTGTAGATAAGTGGTGTCAGCACATTTAAGATAAGAGATATTTCAGCATATTAGGGTATTTGCTGGGAAAGAAGAAAAGACAAAAAGAATTAAAAAAAACTGAAAGAAAACAGAAATTGTACAAACAAAAAAGAGGAAGATTTAAGAGGAAGACTTTGAGGAACACAGACAGAAAAACAGATCCAAGGACAGATGTCTTACTTCTTCTTGATGGTCTTTTGAGCGTCACAGATTTTGTTAAGTGAGAGCTCTTCAGTGGCGGAGGTCATATTATAATGAGGGTTGGGAGAACTGTTCTGGAAACAGCTGTATTGATCATTTTCCCCATCACCCGCGGAACAACAGTGGAAATCCTCCTGTTTGCCGTTCCCAACCAAGCAAAACTTGTTAAGCTCCTCACGCCACTGAAACACAAAAGGAGAAAGGATATGAGAAGGTACCAAAAATGACTAAATTAAGCAAAATATTTATGTTTGCAGGTTTCTTGCTTTACCTTCCCATCAGCACAGTTGAGCACATCCTGCTTCTTTTTGCAGCACTGTTTGAATCCCTTTTCTATACGATTAATGGTCTTTGCCTGACGAGCCACCAATTCGTAGCCTGAACCTGGCAGGCACTTGACATTATAGAGGGGGCGCAACCTCTGGTTGCGACACAGTGATTCAATGGCATCTGCGGTGGGTCGTCCAGGAGGAAAGTTCATGTCAATTTTCTGGGAAGTGGATTTCACCCTCTTCACCTTCTTTCTTCTGTTTCCTCTGACACTGTAGGGAGTCATCACTGTCCTGTAAAGTATGAGGCATAAGTGTGTTTCACAATTTGAGGTCCCTCAATAACACTTCTCTAATTCTCCAATGATTTTCTTCCCTTAGTCTTGAAGAATAGAAGACCAAAACCAATGGGTTTGGTTGCATTCAGACCGACATAAGCCCATAAAATGCAGCCCTGTCATTCATCTGAATGGGCCCAGTCCATTGACACAGCCAGGGTGTTAATGCAGAGGGCTCTGGCAATAAAACGCAGGGTCATCCAGCAAAAAAAATTGAACCTAGCTCAACTTCAGCCAGTCTGCAAGCAGCATCATCCAGCAAGGCGCTGCGCTGGCCAATCAAATATGTGCACAATTTAAAATGATTGCCACCATAATAACTTTCAAGAGCAGTAAAATCCTTCCACATAATATTAGAAACCGCTGTGGTGTGTTTCACCGTCTGATAAGCCTTGCAACTTATGGTTCTGTTACTCAAACTGGACTTCCTGGATCATATTTCATTGTCTCACTGGTAACTAAAGGAACACTGACCAGCGCAGCCCAGCACATATTTTTAACACAGGGCTGTTTTCAGTCTGAATGCTCACTTAATCTCTCAACACTTTTTGACTTCCCTCTCTTTCGGGCCCAGTCCAAACTGAAGTGAATTTAAATCCCTAAAAACAGCTCACAAACGTAGTTAGATTTTTTTCAAAAGGCTCAGTAACTTCCTAAAATAGCTGAGCAATGTAGTTTTTAGCTAATGTTACTCTAAGGAGTAATTTGTGCATTTGTTGGGGACTATTTTCCACAGTTGATTTACACACATTTGGTGCTCTAGTGAGTAATTACATCTCCAGGACCCTGTATGTGCGGTTGACTCAAAATAAACTACAGTGCCAATGTTCGTTATAATGAAAGAACATGTCACCCAGTACAACAGTGTGGCTCATTGATATGTTTTTAATAGTTTTTGGACAAAAAACTTGCTCTATGGTACAGAGGAATAATCTATTTCAGGATTTGGCTCCACAGTACCTGACAATAGTGAAGACTTGATTGTTAATATCAGCATTTTTGTTGGCGCTCATTTTATTTATTTCCCCGCATACCTCTGGCAAGTGTTGGGGTCAAAGTTGAAGTTGGCGGCTGAGGGAAGTGGTGGCACCGGCAGCTCCTCCGTTGGCTTGTAGTTTGGGTTTGGAGCATCGGTGTGGAAGCAGTTCAGCCTGTCGCTGCCTGTTAGTCTGCAGCAGTCATAAAGACGATCCTTTACTGATGAATCCTCCTTACAGAAGGATTTGACTGACAGCTCCCACTGTAGTAGGCACACAAAAATAACACAGACAGTCTGGATGTGTGAATTAAATCCTTTAATACTGACGCGATGTCTGTATGCCTGAGGCCGTATGCTGAGTGAATGGGCCACCCTCAGTTATGCTGTGTATCTTAAGACACACTTAACCAAAACTGAAAAACAACAATGATAAGAGGAAGGTGATAAGATTAAGGTAATGCTTTATTCACTGAAGAATTTGGGACAGGTTTGTTGCTTGCCCTCAGACAGCTCCACTGGTGCTCATGCCAAGGCCTGTCTTTCAGGCTGGGCTGCATATAATGGGCTTATCAAGTGGAAGCACCCAAGGCCTTCAACTTTGTTTCAAAAATGCAAGTACCATCAACTCAACAATGTGAGGAATGTTTCATGTCTTTTTTATATTCAGGGTAATACAAAAACATGCACAAAAAAGACTGTGTTTGGTATATAACACTAGGTGTACTACATTACAGCTTCAGGAATTAAGTTAAAATGCAATAATATGGCGTCTATGAGAGCCTTCCTCTACATCAGGTATGAAGTGGATAACATTAATTGTATCTTGTTTTTTAGCATGAAATCATATTGGTTTGGGATCCAATTTTATCTCCACAGTGCATAATGTCATTATGTTTATCATCATGTTCCACTGCTTCTTGAGAAAAGTAATTATGTTGAGGCTAATGAGAAGATAATGCAAAAACATAATCAACAAAGTGGAATAAACCAAGAGGAGCAGAGTTAGGGTGAGAAGATACAGGATATCATATCAACATTTTAGTAAAGAAATTGTTGAATCGGCTGTAGGAGCTGTTGTGAAAACTCACCGCCTGTGTGGCGCAACACAGCGTCACTTCCTGCCCCCATGTCTGGTTCCCCTTGCAACACATACCAAACCAGGACTCAGCCTTGTTGACAGTGCTGGCCCTTCGCTTCTGCTGGCCAAAACCAGACTGAAGAAAGTAAGAGTCCGGGTAGAGGGGACGACGGTCTCCATGGAGACAGATGGCTTGGAGATTGTCGGAGGTCGGTCGGCCGAGGGGAAACTGAACGGGATAGTCCAGCATGGGAGGACCACCAAAGGAACGGGGCCCAAAACTCGGTCGACCTTAGAGGAAAGGACGGGGATCATACTGTTATTTGATACTTTTGCAGTAGTACAGAACCGCCTGACAGAATAAAGGCTTTATTATTATGAAACAGGACTTCTCAAGTGTTTTCTTTATATAATTGCCGCTTTATTGTACAGGATTTGGGGGAGTAAGAAAGACAACAGAAGCAATAGAAGGAACCGGGCCAAGATAGATAGATAGATAGAAGCTTACCTCTCTCACCCAGGGTATCAAATTGTTCTGATGGGGACACCATTACCTGCTCTATATCTACAAAAACAAAAGAAAACAATAAATATATAACAATAAATATGGTTGTGTGATTCATTATATCGGGCAGCCGAAGTGATAGTTTCAAGTTTCAAGTGGACATGCAGCTATGTAGTTATGTAAAAACAAGGTCATAACAATAGGTCAGAAGACGAAACAGTACCCTTGGGATCCAATAGATCTGTCAGGTCCACTTCTCTCTGCAACATGAACGAATCTGGTAGTTGCATCTCTGAAAGACATGTGGATTTTTAAACAGTGATTTACAAAAACAAATATTCACATAGTTAAGCACCAGAGAGAGAGAAATGCTCATGTTTACTGTATTTCTACTCATAACTGTAGTCATGTCCTAGGCTTGCCCATAAGCACTATAACGATTTAATGTGTCACTTTTTGTTTGTCAGTTGGGGGACTCACAAGAAATAGATTATAACGAGACATCATCAGGGTTATATTTTCAACTTTGGAAAGCTCCCCCCAGAGCCACAGAAGATATCACACAGCCATTTTCAAATGTAGTACTTTCGAAGTAGTACTCCTTGTGACAAGCAAGGGAGCTCCTTAAACCTCAATCTCAAACTCACATCCTGACCTGAAAATAGCCTGTTCAGTTAGTGAGAGCTGGCTAAATGCCACGCTGAACATCTGGGATCCTAATTGGTCCTTGCAGAGATACTGCACCAGTATGTGAATACACGCACCTTGCATGATTTTGTCAATGTCAAAGGTGACTTCACGCTGCTCAATGATCTGCTCATCTGGAAAATTGAACACACAAAGAGAGAGAGAGAGAGGGGCAGAGAGCCAGACAAAGTTATGCAACTCTTCATTACTTTTCTTTAATGCACAAATTATACTGAGAGACAGCCAGTGGTGGAAGAAGTATTCATTTACTTGAGCAATAGTATCAATACCGCAGTGTAAAAATACTCCATTACAAGTAAAAGTCCTGCATTTGAAATGTCACTTAAGTAAAAGTTTTTAAACATATTATCGGCAAAATGTACTCCCAGTATTAAAAGTAAGTATTCATTACACATATTGCTGCTGATTTTAATGTAATAACTGGTTGAGGTGGAGCTCATTTTCAATATTTGCATACTATTTGTTCAATTGTTCAAACAATGCATAATATGAAAAAAATTCAATCTACAAATTAGCTTTGAAATAAGTGTAGCAATAAAAAACGTAGAAGTATCATAACATAAAAATATTCAAGTTCTACTTAGCTAAGCAAGTAATTGTACTTACATTCCACCACTGGAGACACCAGAACAAGCATGTAAATATAAAAGTCATTTAAAGTCTGTTTTGCTCTGCAAGCGAACTAAACGCATTTAGGTCAGAGGAACAAAAATGGAGCCCGAACATCAGCCAAGAAGCAAACACAACAATTTCTGAGAACAACAACAAAAAGAAGGCGGAAAATAACAGTACCAACCTTTGGATGCTGAGCTCAGTAGAACCAAGACAAATGCGGTGGAGCAGACTAAAGCCCGAGACGACCCCATTATAAACTGGATAGCGTCTGTCCGGTACTGTTCGTCCTCCTGACTGTTCTGGCAGAGCGAGCAGAGGCCGCCCAGGAAAACACGCTCAGCGGGGCAGCGCACAGACGGGCCCAGTAATTGGTCCAACAGACGCTGCCGTGCTGTCCGTCTGGGAGAGCGAAACACCGCAACCGGGAAAACAGTTTTTATGGTTGTTGTGGGGTTTCGGAGAGGGGGGTGAGGCGGAGTGAGGAAAAGAGGGAGGGAGGGAAGTTTTTCAACATGACTCATAAGTGATCCGTTCAAATCCTGGGTGCTGTTAGGGTGCTCTTATATGGCAAATTACGTCTTTAGGAAATGGTCGCTGTGCCTGAGCACATGTTTGAACATGAATCTTATATCATTTTTTTTAATCCAGACGGGCTGTTATTGTCTTTAGCAATTAACTCTTCACTCGTGGCTCTGCCATTTAGCTATTAATTATCACCTACTGACTGGGCCAGTCAGTAGTTCTTTCAACAAGTCGGTGTGGCTCAATAATTATTGGACAATTTGTATGATTTTGTCACATAGGTGATGAAAAGCAAATTATTATTATTATGTTACGAGCAAATATTTCGTATGAATTAGTTGACAGTCCTCTACAAGCAGTGAATAGGCCTATTCACTAAATTAAATGTATTTGTGATGGTTACTTACAATATCCAATATGGAAAAAACGAAATATAAATGTCTGTTAATCTGAAAACAACAAAACAATTTAATCTTATTGCAAATGGTGGAATCCCCCTTTAGAAAAAAAAAAGCTATTTTATTCTGCCCTGTTATGAAGGTTGTAATGTAGCATAATGCAAAGGGTCAAACCCATGAAAGTGATACCACCATGAATCTGATCTTTACTTGGCCTTAATACCAATATAATTGTTTATTGTCTTTGCATGTATTTATATCATGTGGATCACAGTTGCTATGTCGACATAAATGATTGATTACAGTTACAGTTAATAAACTCTGTCACAGGGTGAGACCTTAAAGGGCTCCAGAGATTTAGTATTGCACTTCCATGAGGTCGGTGGATTGTAAAGAGATAGATTTAAGCATCTGAAGTACAGGTAAGTGAATTAACCATATACACCTGTATTACCTATAGATTTGATATTGTACATACATAGCTATATGCCACTTCTCATTCATACCTATGATCCTCACCGTTTATATTTTTGACATTGTGTATATATTTAGATTTGCACCTTACTGTTAACCTGTTTACATTTCTGGCATTGTGTACATTTGGTTTGCACCTTATTGATTATCTTTATTTCTATATATTTTGTCTATATTTGCACTCTAGATATTTGAAGTCTTTTCTACTTTGTACTGCAACTGCTGCACAACAATTTCCCTCAGGATAAATTTTGTCTTAAAAAAGAACAATTCGAATCAAAGCAGCAGAACCTGAGATATACTGTCTCAAATACAGGTCACGAAAAGACAGGATCCTACATTTCCCATGATGCAAATCCATAGTGTATTTCGTTACACCCTCCCTGCTTGGTCAATGCTCACATCTTTCAAACTCCACACCTCACGTTTGTAACGCAGGCTTTCCGCTAAAATGTATAGTCTTCCACCCAAAGCAGCAGCTGAGGCTGTGTTGTATCTCTGTGATGGGAAAACTGAACTTTAAATACTCGAGGAAGGCTTAAAGGTCTTAAATTCCTCACACAGAGTTTGAGTCCAGGGTTATCATGGCCTCCCAGATTCCAGTCTGAAACACTGACTGTGACCTCTACACAATCCCTCCCACCATGTTCTCATGTAAAAAAAGCCAAATCAGACCAGAGAAGAACTCCCTGTGCAGCTGCAGACTGTAATTTAATGAGTTTCCACAGTTTGCTCTCTATAGGCCACAGCTTAAACTGGAAGGATTATCCTGCCTTTGCTGCTCTGCCCACAGCTCTTTCCCATCTTATACAGTAGATATCAGGATCAAAGTTTTTTCAGTTGGTGGTGGTGAGTGATGGGGGGTCCGGAAACTGTTTGGAAGTGTTTGTCCCGGGTAGAAATTCCCCCGAGAGTTCAGAGCGCTCAGAATGGCAAACAAACCCGGGGAGGGCTACAGTGCACTCCCTCTCATACTCATACTGGAAAAAAGAGGTCTGCGGTTTGTCATGAAAGTATTGAGACAATCGAATGCAACAGATTTAACTTGTTTTAAGGCTGTAAGACGGCTGAAAACTGGTGAAAATATGTGCATGAGTTGACAGTACAGACTGCGAGTGTTTCATTACAACACTGTGGCCAGTTTCTGGCTGTTTTCCTTCAACTTTCCGGAGTTAAAATCGAGTGAGGTTCAGTTCATTTATATTGCTCAATTACATCTAATGTCACTATAGACTTTACGGGTCCAGAACAGTAAAAGTACCTTAGCACATAAGAAAAAAGAGAAGAAACCACAGGAGAGGAAATTAAAAGAGGCCTCCCCCTCCTTGGATTACTGTGGGTGCAGTAGTTGCCGCAACATGTTTACCTGACGTCTTTCCAAACCAAACTGAAATATGAAAGCAAAAATAACTGCATAGAGAAAGTTGCTTTTTAGCAAACACCAAGGGAGATAAAAGCACAACTAGCTTTAAGTGCATTCAACATAAAATGTTTGTGGCTTTTTGTAGGAAAATGTGATATTTACCACATCCAATTGACTCAGAGTCTTTTAATTTGCTTCCTCTTAACTTGGTTAGCAACAGTTTCTGTCTATGACAACCTGATGACAACTTTCCACCGCCAGTCTGCAGAAGGGTCATCCACAGTGACTAATATTTCCTTTGTGTTCAGTGCTGCAGCTACAACTCTACAGTACGGTGCTGGATGTTCTTCAGTAAGCTACTGAGAATGATAAATCACACTTATCAACTCAGAGCTATTTCTGCTATGAATAAACTGTTTTTGTTGAGTCAAGGATTTTTCTTATCATACCACAACAGGATCTTTTGTTTCCCATGCATGTCTCAGCCTTTCACAACTGTTTATATTATGCAGTTTTTTCCCCACAAATTGACAAATAAAGTTACCACATCTGCTTGGTGTCACAGCCTCGGCAGTTTATTAGAAGATTTACATGGAATTATCTTTGTTATAATCTCAGCCGTTCCAGGAACAGAGAGGACTACATCCGGACTTACAGTACTTAATGCTGAAACCTCTCATCATTTCCTCTTTACTTGTGGCTTTATTCAAAGATTTGTAGAGAGAAAACAAAACATATGCAGGTTAATCTGGAAAAAAAGGGTGAAAGTTTGCACACAGAGGAAGAGACTTCTACCGTATCTCCACATTTTTTTTAATTTAATATTTTTTCTACATTTAATGCAACATCTTCTCAAAGGTCGAAAGATATAAAAGCCTGTGAGGATTTATTCAAACACAAAGGATAACATTTTAGAGGTACTGCAGCTTTGTAGGACTTAGTCAATCTGTGACAACATCAACCTGAGGAGAAACATTTCTCTAGAGACATACAGATGCAAAGAGGTAGGTTGTCTCTTGTTTTTTGGGGTGTGTTTAGCACCTGAATATGCAATTGACACATTCAGCTTTAAGTGGACAGTTTCTGAGGCTGCTGCGGTGAAGACACTGAGGAAATCTGATGTCTTCTGATTGTTCATGTTTTCTGGGTAATACTTGTTATGCAAAATATTAACCTTCAAATATCTAACATTACCAAAATAGTATAATCAATAAAAACAATGATGTTGAGCTGACAGCAATCAATCTGTGTGATTTGCTTCTTTACAGCTGACTCCTTTATCGGCTTCCCCATGTACACTGTTGCCTCTCTGAGTCTCAGCCACAAGCACATGCACGTGTATTAAAGCGTAATTAAACTGGAAACACTGAGCAGGAGCAGGAGGATCTAATTTGTGCAAACCAACATGTGCACTTACTCACAAGCTCTACACAATTGTGCACAAGGAGTAAAGAAGCAGTGTACTTAGTCAGTAGCCATATTTAAGTGAAAATGTGAACTTTTGGGACATATTGAGCACATGAATGGACAGTGGAAAAGTGGATTTTTTTAATGTTGATTGTGTTAAGCAGTATTGTTGAATCGGGTGTGCACAGATGATTATGATTTTGATTGCTTGATGTTGTTATTTTGCTCCTGGAATGTGATGTTTACTGAAAGCATGATAAGCTTCCTGGTTTTGGCTCGGCCTGCACATTTGTTGTTACTGTATGGTTCTTTCCTTGTGTCCCAACCTGTAAGAATTTTGTTTGACTTTTTATATTTAATTTTTCTATTTTGTATTGTACAAACAAACAAACAAACAATGGAGTCCTGATTCCAACTGATGGCATTCACATTGACAATGACCGGTGTCCTGCCTCTTTGAACCTCTATGTCTGAACGCACTGTGACACACTGGACAGAATCACACTCGCACAGCCTGAGAGAAAATGAAACCCATTGACAATGTACTGTCAGAGAACGACAAAACTCATGTTTCACTGGAATAATCAAAATAGTTTTAAGCTATCAAAATATTTTAACATTTATGTTTGACACAATCTACCAAAAAAAAAAGCTCTGCTGGAAGTCATGTAATACTTAACACACTACGATTTACTGTGCTTTTCTCAATTATTTTCATTATTAGAAAAATAGATTCTGTCAGGAAGTAATCATGAGACTTAAAATAATGTGGGTGTGTGTCTTTGCATATTCTAGTGAATCATCAGTGAGTGGTCCCCGGCAGCAGCTCTGCCTCAGAGGTGAACAGCTCCTTGTAGAGCGGAGGGAACAGCGAGTGAGCAGTGAGTGGGTGACGCTGACTGAACCAGCGCAGCTTCTCCATGTGCAGACTGCACAGTGAACGCAACACTGCCATCCTCTGGTACAGCTGCAGGGAGGACACAGACACATTTAGACGCTTCTACTGCAGTGAGGAACAGGCAGATCAAAAATTGGTATGTTTGCTTTTTAATCAGCTTTTAGGCCATCGGGGGACTAAAGAGAAAGTATCTGCTCCCTGCTGAGACATGTACCTTGTGCATCAGACTTTCTTTGTTGTCTCGGTGTAGAATATGTGTGAGTCCTGACTCCACGCCTCTTTGCACTCGCTGAACCCTGCCTCTGTCCTCCAGACATGGACGATCTGCGCAGAAAGACAAAAAAAAAAAGAAGCAAGGAAGGATTTATTTCTAAAAAGGGAGTACTTCACCACAGACTCAAATTACTCTACATTCACTGTGGTTCACTGTGTGGCCTGTTAATATTACCATGTCTATTAACAGCCACCGGGGGGCAGAGATCCTAATTGTGTGGGAGTGGATAAATGAATGAATGAATGAAACCATGCGGCAAAATGTGTCTGATATATGTCTGTTATTATTTTTCTTTAAAAAGGTGAATATTTCAGGAATTATTTGGGCATGAAAACTGAATGTTTTTACAAACTGAGATATTTAGCTAGAGGTGGCTTTTTGGTCTGAAAGATGACCGTGATACGCTGACTAGATTTAGCCATAAAGACCCATCGATGTAAATCTAAAAATGTAGACTGGGTAAATCCTGGAGAACAAGGAAAGAAAAATCAGCTTCCAAAAGTTTAAGAAAATAAAACGGATGTTGCCTAATGGAGAATGCAAAGATTGAAATATGTCACGGCTGCAGTGAAGTGTCTTTCCGCTTTTTCATGTTTCAAAACTGTGGAGTAAAATGCAATATAACTGAGGGACAGGTGAGTTGATCTTACCTGTGTTGATCAGCACTAGAGCGCTGAAGAGAGCTATCTGGTGCTCAGTGAGCTTTAGAGCACACATCCCATGAGCAAAGTCAAACACCGCCGTGATTAAATCACCACATGCTGCAAGAAAAGAAAACCGCAGAGCGTTCATAAACCACCATATCTATACATTGCGCACATTGCACAAATGGTTTCAGAACTGCCTTTGTGCTTCAGGTAAGGAGCAACGTGCAGGGAAATCCTCACCCAAAGACTTGAAGACTTCGGCTCCAGCGAATTTCCCATCGAAGAAGACAGTGCTGTTCTCTGTGTTGAAGAACCGACTCATCCTGACCAGAACCACCTCCATGGAGCCTGAGCGAAGAGGGGAGAAAAGGGGAAAGGGAGATTAAATTAGATTTTAGATTGTGATTGAAGGTGATGGCCCCTTCTTGTAAGCGGCAGGTGAACTCACCAGTCTTCAGGAGAGCTATCTGGTCGTTCTGGCTGAGCATGCGGAAACCGGGGATGTGTTTTGCAAACTCCACCACGTACTGCACGGCATCAGTCAGCCGGATGGCACAGTGCTGCCACATCTCATCCACCGACTGGGACCAAGAGTGAGACAGAGAAAGAAAGAGATTGTATTGTATGGTATTTATTTCTCCTTTTGCAACATAACATTCAAAATCAACCAAACATCCCACATAAACTCCTCTTCACTTTCTAAACATTCAGTCTAGTTCTCTTTCTTCTAATTTAGTTTCAAGTTTCTGTATTCCATCTCTTTATTTACTGTAATTAAATGCAATTTTTGGAGGATCAACAAAGTCATTAACTTTAAATTGAACATTCCCGTGTGATCAAAGAGGAAGAAGAAGAGGAGGGGGAAAATAGTGAAACAAGTTTTCTGTTTGATGAGTCAAAAGCAGCCTCAAGCCTTCTGAAATGGCATGTTTTGGTTTGAGACTGCCTGCATAAGGTCACACAAATGAAAGAGGAAGCTTGAGAACCAAACAGTAATCAGGTTGGTATACTTTGCTTTGGTAGGCTTGGATCTCCTCTCTGCTGAACAGTTTCCACCTGAGAGCCTGCAGCTCCTCCACTCTGTACTGGCTGGTCTCTCTGTGGGAACGCACAATGCTGGCACACAGCTCATCTGAAAAGAAACATACACTCATAAATATTGAAAAAAATAGGACAAAGTTACATGCACGTTAGCCCACTGTGCTGTCCGCTCACCTATGTTTCTCAGAGAGTGAGGATAGAGGCTGTAAGGATCCTCCAGGGGGTTGTACGGATGAATCCCCATCAGGTCATGAGACGGCTGTCTGGAGTCGAATCCTGACATGAGGAGTAAAAACAAATAAGGACTAAGCAGAGGAGGATGAAGGGAACCCCACACAGTGAAGCACGCACACACATGAGAGCCTCACCTCTTACGACAGGGTGCCCGCCGTTGTCCCCCCTCCCCTGGGATCTCGATGTGGGAGAGACACCGGAGTCTCGGTAGATCATACCTGTCACCTGCGACTCGTTCGGGGAGCACATCAGGTACGGGTGAACATCGGCGGTGTAGGACAGCAGCTCGGAGTCCCCCGTGAAGGAGTAGGCCATGGGCTGAAGGAGCTGTGGGGAGCGGTCTTGACGGGCCTTGGTGGGGTAGGACAAGACAGACTGGGCGTCCTCCTGGAGCTGCTGCTGTTGCTGCTGCTGCTGTCGGTGCCTCTCCACTTCAGCGATCAGAGAGTCCCGCTGACGTTTGGACATCCGTCCGAACTTCACCGCTGAGGAGGACAAAAAATTACCACATGGAAATAAACAAATGCTGTGAATGAAGAATATAGTTTGTCTGTCTGTCTGTCTGTCAGCGCATTTGTGTCTCACCATCTCTGCTCATGCCCTGTGCCAAGCACTTCTGCAGACGGCAGTGTTGGCAGCGGTTGCGGCTGGCCCGGTCGATCTGACAGTTGCTCTGCCTGGAGCAGGAGTAGGATACAGTGGGCAGCTGGCTGCGCCGGAAAAATCCCTGAAGGGGTGGGTACCACATGGTTAAGAGAGCCCAACAGAAACATGAGTTTTGAGGCAGATGCCAATATTGATATTCAAGAAATTTGATAATAGTACATCAGACGACAATATCTTTTTTTACATAAACACATGACATTTTTAAGAAGGATCCCTTAAATTCTTTTTTTTATTTTAAGTTGTGACCAAGATATGCAGCTAGCGAGACATTTTACAGTTGGAAAATTGTTAAAGGAATAGTTTTTTGGGGGGGGAATGTTCTTATTTGCTTTCTTGCTGAGAGTTAAATGAAAAGATTGATTCCTCTCTCGCATCTGTCTGTTCAGTATAAAGCTGGAGCCAGCAGGCGGTTAGCTTAGCTTACCGTCTCAGGAGGAACCATCTGAACCGGCCTGGCTCTGGCAACCAGCGGAGACTCCGAGAAGTAATTGAACCCGGTCAAGAAATAGTCCGACACATAACATGTCTGTTCAGGTTTTTGTACCAGGTATAATATGTTAATTAGTTAGCTTTAGCAGTGCTGGTAGGAGGATTTTTTTACATTAAGACAGAGCCAGGCTAGCAGTTTCCCCCTGTTTCCAGTTTTTATGCTAAGCCACACTAAGCAGCGGCTGGCTGTGGCTTCATATTGAATCTCCTCATCTAACTCTCTGCAAGAAAGCGAAGCGTATTTCCCAAAATGTTGAACTGCTCCTTTAACACTGCTACGTGTGTGTTTGTACAGTAAGGATGCAGTAGATGCCGTCATCTCACCTTGCAGCCCTCACAAGTGATGACTCCATAATGCACTCCAGAGGACTTATCACCGCAGATCTTACATGGGATAACTTCAATCTGGGCTGATGAAACACAGAAGTAAAAGCAGTTATGTTAACATCTTTCAAATGCAGCCCTCAGCCACTTCACAGTCACTCAGATAACACAAGAGGGATGCAAAACATTGTGAAATATCAAATATATTTCATTGTGAAGGCAGATGAAATGTAGATAAATCAGTCCCCTATAACTGTAAGATTGCTTTATTCATGTCAGCACTGTATAATTTTATATATATATATATATACATATAATAGTTTATGTTGTTTGAATAATATTGAAGAATTCCTCATGTTTTCTGACTCATAAATCATTTTAATATCCAAAAAAAATACCAATCTTAACCTCTATAGCTTACAGCTTGTCACTGGAGAGGTAAAATATGCCAGCAAGCACCATGATGACACTACCCAAAGAAGTAAACTGGAAAATAATTCCCACCGTGAGAACTTAAGTCTTGTGCTGTACTTCCCCTTAAACATGTATCAGTTGTTGTGTGACCAGAGTAAACCAAAGGTATTTTCCTCTCAAACACCTCCTGCCTTAATAATAATGAACAAAATAACATCAAATACGACGAGGACAGAGTCTTCTGAGGACGTGGAATATTTGCAAATGGAGAAAGGCGGAGAATACGAAGGTGTCAACCTCAGAGTCCTTTCAAGTGGTTAGCTGGCTTCTCTTTCACTCTGACTGTCCCTCTTTCATGTCACTTCTTTCTTTGTGAATCCTTCTCTGTCTCGCTCATAAAGGACACAGCTGCCAGTAATGCACTCTCTCTCCTTCATCACTGCCAGTAATGGCCATCCCCCTCTCACCTCCCCCCATGCCCCTGATCTCTGCAGGCTCTCACACCCCTCTGTCTTTTTTGCTAAGTGGCGATTCTTTTTTTGTCAGAATCAGGTGCGGTTTGATTCATTAAAGAACCACAAATGTCAAAACAAAATGTCTTGGTGACAGGTGTGATCAGTTTTATAGTTTGCCCTGACAAACTGCGCGCCACTTATTGTATAATTCACATTATTTAACATATTTATAGTAACACTGAATGATGATACACATCCAGGAAGAACTTTTTTTCATTTTGTTCTTTTATCTAACACTAAATAATCTCTCCCTTTATCTATTCCTGTCATCTTCTCTCTTCCTTCCACAACTGCACTGACGTGTGATTGTCTTCTGCTGTGTGTTGATGCTTATGTACGGCAGTATTTGCATTTCCGTGCATAACTGTGTCAGATTTTTTCGCGAGTGTGTGTTAGTGTGTCAGTGTGTGCCCTCTTTATCTGATGCCACAGGGATCACCCAAAGGCTCCAGAGGAGGACTGCCGGTCTGAGGTAAAATGCACCTTTCTGAATGCAGGCGTGGAGTCCGAGCACGCGTGACGCAGTAGAAACGCTCACTGCACAACTGATGAGACTGCAGCAGCCAACATTACAGGTGACTGAATAACCTCAAGATTCACCATGATAAGGATTAGAGGATTTCACAGATTTCGACAAGTTGTAAAGGACAACCAGATGATTTCGGTTCAAATAAACCACTCAACAGAAACACTTCCCTGCAAGCTAAGTATCTTATTATTATTTAGTAAAAATAAAGTACTGAGCTGTGAATATGACTGTGTTGCTGTCGGCAGAGCACGATAGGCGGAGAGAACATGAGTGGTCTCACTTTTTTCTCACTATTTCAGTTCTGATTGTCAACCTCAAACAACAGGAAATCCACTGTGACCCGCAACCTTTCACTGTTCATACACACACTCACACACACACACAGAGCAATCACACGCACTGCTCCCTTAATAACTTTCCATGCAATCATAGCTCTGATAATTCTCAACTGAATTTATACGACGGCATGTAATCTAAAGCAGCATCAAGTAAAAATCACTTCTTTTTTGGTGCCAAACTAAAAGAAAAAAAAAACACCTTCAAAACAACCTGCCTTTGATGGCTCAAGTACAAGTATCTGTACAGTAAGTGGAAATTAACTTAACAGCAGTTAAACACTGAAGAATCTACAATCAGCAGCTCCTGTGAGTTTTTGTCTCACCTTGTTATCTCCAGCCACAGGCCTAGACCAATCATACCCAGCATCTCCTGGTGTGTGTGTGTGTGTATGCGGGTGTGTGTGAGAGCGACAGAGAGATAAAAATACTGAAAAAGAACCAAACCACCTTTATTTCTTCCAGTAGTGTCTTTTTCAGTGAAGGGAAGGGGTTAGCGCGCAGTATGGCTGAAAAACCAAATAACGTGAAACTAAAATTGCACTTTTTTTACTACCTAATACCTAAATAGCTTATATTGGTTTACCCTCATGTGGCGGGCCTGCCCAACCGCTCGGCATGAACCAATTAAAACGGTTTTTGGGTTAAACATATATTTTTACTGTAGATCTTATGTGCTTGATAGTTGCATTTACAATATCTCTTGACAAACCCTCAACATTTTATATTTCCACCTGTGTTCCAGTCACACCGTACAGTATGAAACCAACCATACGCACACCACACAAAGCTGCATCGACATATTCATACTGAAGTGAGATATTTTGAGCAAAACAGCCAATCCAATCAATTTAAATTGTTCATCCTAACACTGAGGCATTATGTGCTGGATGAAGAAGTGAAGAGGTTTGAGTACAGGAGATGTACAGCGATGGAAATATTCTGGTTTGTCAGTCAAAATGAAAGAGTGGCACCTCCCACACTTCCGCACACAAAGTATACCAAGACGCTGCTACAAAGAGAGTCTTTCAATCAGTGTTTAGAGTTATCAATGACTTCCACGCCCCCAGGCCCATTCTGTCAGTGTCGTCGTACAAACAACGGAAGCTTCCGCATATAACAGCAAATAGAAATCACGAAACATTCGCAGGTTTCTCTCGAGTGCAACGACTTCCGGACAAGAAATTTGATTCTCAATTTTTGTGATTCTCATGCTTGATGGCCATAATAAAGAGTACAGCCTCTCGGCTAAATCATGCTGGACAAGCCTGAAAAGGTGAAAAAAGCGTCATCAATATGTATCACCTTAAATCTACAAAAAAAAGTGTCAAATACCAAATACTGAGTAAATCATAAGAAAAAAGAAAAAGCAAAAGGAAGGGTTTGGTCTCTGGATAAACACAGTTTATTTCTGTACTCTCAACACTTTTGCGTGAAACAGAGTGTGTGTGTGTTTGTGTGTGTGTGTGTGTGGGGGTGTTGGGNNNGGGGGTGAACGACACAGATTGCCACTCTCAACTCACCACTCTCTGCCTAAAATCTCCTTGTCAGCAGTCTGTTCTTTGCACTGTAAACGGACAAAAACCTCAACTCTTTCCTCCGACGGAAGCTTACCTTTGGTACATACGCAAACAAAGTTTGTATACACGCCTCACACCCCTACACACACACACACCCTTACACACACACACACACACACACACACACACACACACAGACTAACAAACAGATTGTTAATCTCTCATAAACACACAGACTGTTAATCAATCACAAGTGTCCAAATAACATGTTATTAAATCCAGGACAGGAGGATTATACACAATTTATGACCATTTTATATATCTAAAACACCACTGTAATATGATTTAAATAATAATTATTCTCATTATTATTAACAATAAAGGATTTTTTTGTTTATGTCGCAATCTACAGTCATTCATATAAATGACACTTTAAAGAATTTAATTTTATATGTTAGTGAGCCAAGATGTTTAAAACATTTCAACGTCTTTTAATTTAAATGATCACTTGGGTAATAACAACACTATATTTTCCATTGTATCAAAACGTATGTGGAGGGGGGAGAAGAGTATATTGCAACATATTTGTAGTTAACAAAATAAAATAGTATACATAATGATAACATATAAAATGAATGATTTTCATGTATTTGCATTCAAAAATACAGTCAATAAAAGGTAAATGTTATACCAAATCCAACTTCAGATTCATCGGTCCTGCCGTGCAAAGCAGAATTCGTAAAAGCTCTAAAAATTGCTCTGACTTACTGAAACTAAATTAAAATACCGTGCGCCTGTCAGAATTAATTTCCTTTACAAGAAAACATGATTTAGGACTGCAGTTTCTTAAAATAACTATAATCTGTATTTAAGGATCGTTGACAAAAACAAAGAAACAAAAGAAACAAGTATTCATCAGATAAAATAAAAGTTAATGCCAATAACTGGTGTATTTTAATAAGAAGTATTTCACACCACTCTTCTGTATTGAATATTTTGTTACTAAACATCACTGGTTACATGTATATTCAGTGCTGGCTCCAGGTGTCTACATATGTTACATGTCTTTATGTTTTAGAATCAAACTGAGCTGGTTGTTACGTAAATGTGAGAACTCCTTCACTACTGAGTTTCATTCATTATTTGACAACAACAAAGTGAGAAAAACTACCAACAGTACCTTATTGAGAAAAAAGAGAAATTATCAAAGCTGTCCTGAACACCAATTAGCATAAGATTTATCATATTTTTCTTTGAAGTACAGGCTGAATTTGGGGGTGTTTGAAAGAGGTAATGTTTTGACAGTAGCAAAGGGTATGAATCAGCTCAACTGCTGTATTTCATTTACCATATTTTTGGGGGGAATGTGTCACCTGCGATTTTGATGTTAGCTTTGATCTGGAGCCAACCGCTTTTGCTGCTTTGGAAGTGCTGTGCAGTGTTTCTGCACCCAGAGGAACAAGGAAATCCTTTCTGATAAAGAAACTGTATAAGAATCTACACAGGAATCCCCCGAACACAACAACAAAGCCATATGAAATGTGAGTGTGTGTGTGCATAAATTCTGACGGTATCAAGCCCACTGTGAGTGTGTAACACCAGACAAATTAGATCATTAATTGCTTCTCGCTGAAGTGGCGGCACAAAAACATGAAGATGTATATTCGGCGATGGGAGCCTCCTTTTGTGTCTTTCATGTATCCACACACAGCTGCGGGGCTGAGATATGCTACATCTAGGCGCCATCTAACAAGCAGCTGCGGATCTGAGTGTGTGCGTGTGCATCTCTACGCATGTTTGCATGTTGCAGGAGTGTGTAAGCGACTTGCAAGGAGAAAATTATTTCTCATCATTTGTCTCTTTGCTTCTTCTTCCCCTCTCTGTGTCGCGTGTGTTTTTATTCTATTTATTTTGAAGCACTTTGTATAAGAAATCAAATCTATTATCATTTTAATTAACACAATATTATCAGCATTTCCTCTGCATCCTGTCTACTCAATGTGTGTATAGTCAGTCCATTCAAACTGATGCACTGCGGTCGTGAAGCATCCTGTTTTCCTGTGTCTTTCATTTTTACGTCGGTTAGAATTCGGTGGAAGTGTTTGCAAAAGGGTTTGTACCATCTCTTAGGTCATATTATGAACCAGCCCCTTGGGTCTTAATTGTTTTAATTTGTTAATTATATTACTTATCACAGGAACATGATGACTCTAAAGAAAAAGAGTGCTGCAGATCAACTCCAAACATATGAAATTTGTTTCAAAACATAAAGAATGTATCTTAAATTTATTGCACTTGACTCTCAGCATCTGAAACCAGCTCAGCTTGTTGCCCGAGGTGCACTGTATATGTGGGAGGGGGAGAGGGAAGAAATATCTGAGACATGATTCAAATCTTAAATCCATCAAAGGGAGCTCAAAATTGAGTCATGTTAACCAAACCATAAAACTGAAAACACATATATCGATGTGAACGTACACAACAGCCAGCCAGTCGAGAGACCCAATTAAGTTTCAAAACAAGGTATACTTTAAACTGAGTGTGTGTGTGTGTGTGTGTGTGTGTGTGTGTGTGTGTGTGTGTGTGTGTGCGTTGTATGGGATCTGTTACAGAGCTACTAAAAATAGCTTTGGCTGATTAAAGCTTAAACATTAAATAAAACATTCAAAATCATACGAAATTAGCTTGACACAAGTGCAAAATTGTGACATTTAGAGCCAGTTTGAACTTCAAGAAGGTTTTCACTGTTCAACCGAGTGTTACATCATAAATGAAAAGTGGAAACCTGGAGTTAAAAAGCTTAATCCCACAGCCTGATAAAGTTCCAAAAAAAGTTGACGCGTTCGAAGCCACAGGTGTCTAAGTCTGCATGAACACACGGTTATTTCAAGGATTTGGTAAAAGCTAAAATAAGACACAAGTGTTTAAAAGCTAAACGTGACACTATAAGACGTCTTGATAACAACACGGTGCACCATCAGAAGCATCAGCTCGCAGCCATATTATCACTTTTAATAATCCTTGAATATAAAATCGGGGTGGATCAGAGAGAAACTTTGACCGAAAAGCATGTCATTGATCTAATTGATAAAATATCATTGCATTGCCCACACACACACACACACACACACACACACACACACACACACACACCAAAGAACTTCATCCCTACCTCGCATCATCCTCACTCCTCCACTTGTCTCAGACGTTTGTCCCACTTTCACAAACTCACTTGTCCTCTCACTTTGTCTGACAATAGTCTCTCACGCTTTTTTTTTCTCCTCGCACCACCTATTCTATCACTCTCTCAATCTTTCTGCTTTTTTTTTCGTTCGTCCTTTAGCAAGCCGGGTTGGGCGCTCACTGCAGCTTTAGCGCATATATTCAGACTTTTGAGTGTCAGTCACCGCCTCACCTTCCTTGTTAGCGTGTGTGTCGGTGAGTGTGTGTGTGTGTGTGTGTGTGAGAGAGAGAGAGAGAGAGAGAGAGAGAGGAGACAGAGACAAAGAAATGGGGGACTGTCCCCTACCCTGGCTTCTTTCTCAAGGTACTTTTTCCCTCATAACTTTGTTGTTGTCCGTCACCCCCTCACTCTACACTACACGTCAAAAAATCAGCTTTATGATGTCTGACACCTTTAGGACTCTCCCTGAGAATTTAAACCATTTTCAACAGCACTAATTGGGGGGATGCAGTAAAAACATTTAAGTCACAGAAACATTTCAGTACAGTAAGATTTTATTCATTCTCAAACTCACATTTGAGATTTCAATTTTGATTTAAGTTGTCCTTGTTGATGCTTTTTTTTTACACTGACAGTAATAAGAAATATCAATTTATCAATTAAAGAATAATTTCTTTCTTCTTGCAACATCTTTCCCTCTTTCTACACCTAACTCTTCAGCTTATTACAGTTTAGTTTGCAGATCTTTTACTTGAGTAAAAGTACTAATACCACGCTATTCAATTATTCTAATTTTACTTAAGTAGAAGTTTTAACAGAAAAATGTATTTAAAAGAGAATGCCCCCCGTCAGAGCGTTATATCATATTACTGGATTATTATTACTGATGCATTAAGCTGGTCGAGGTGTAGCTTTAACTACTTTATATACTGTTGGGTTTTAATCTATAACAACACATCGTATTTTATAATCTGGTCATATATTTTGTACGTAAAATCTTGATCTTCAAAGTAGAGGTAATAGTAGAAAGTAGCATGAATGGAAATACTCAAGTACAATACCTCAAAACTATACTTAATTACAGTACTTGAGTAAATATACAGTTATCTTACTCTCCCTCTATCATCCCTCCATCTGCGGCACCTGACTGATGCACCAAACGACACAAGACCACCACGGCTCTCTATCTACCCCCCTCAACCCTCCTTACTGCTAACTTCCAAAACAAAATCCATGATTCCTCCACCCTGCAGGCACAGCTATCTGGTATTAGATACTCACAAGCAATCAATCAATGAAAGCATTATTATTTATGTTCAATTTGTTTATCGTCGCACCACCTAACACGAAGGTTGGTGGTGTATTACACGCAGCATCTCCACACTTGATAACACAACCAGGTGTGCTAAAGTTGTGGCAGAAAGTGTTAAACCAAAGAAGTTAAAAAAAGACGAGATGTTATCGCTGTCATCTGCATTCAGACGCCAAAGTGCCAAAGCCATAGTAGTTAGTATTTTCATCATTGTGTGTGCGGTGTGTGTGAGGGGGGCAGCACAGGTGCAACACACAGCACACACACTGCGTTGCTAATGGCCCAACTCGAGCGACACCACAGTGCGTGTGAGTGTGTCTTGCTGTACAGGTGCAATGTTGTATGTTGTACTAACTATAAAGTTAACCACGATGCATGCACAAATATCTAGCACAAACACGAGCGATGACGTTACCACACGCACACACACGTGCACACACAAAGAGATACAGTATCTCATCGAGAACTTACTCAAATGAGTCTTCTTGGACACGGCTCCTCCTGAGGGAGAGAAAATGTAGTTTGTGAATCAAAACTACACGACACTGTAAATCTAAGTTTTACTACGAGCTGAATTACATATGAGCATCCAGTGTGAATATTTTTGAGTGAGGCAACATGTACTCATGGGCTTTACACATTAGACTTAAACCCAGTCTAAACCCCACACTGAACCCAGGACTAAACAACACACTGGTACTTCTTAAAGAGGGTTAGATCTTATTTTGTAGTACTGTACCAAAGTACAGTTTTTACGTACCTGTACTTTACTTGAGTATTTACATTTTCTGCTACTTTCTACTTCACTACATTTCACAGGGAAAAGTACTTTTTACTCCACCACATTTATCTGACAGCTGGAGTTACAGTATAAAACAGTATAAAGAACCACAACGCCACCAACTACAACATGAAAGTACTGCTTACATTTTAATACATGTCCAATAATATAAAAATTCTGCATAATGATTTTATAATTTATTACTTTTGTTGCGAGTACTTCTGTTACTTCAGTCAAATTTTAAATGCAGGAGTATTTTTATAATTTCGTATTGCTTCCTTTACCCAAGCAAGTAATCTGAATACTTCCTCCACCAGTGAGACCTGCATTGTAGCGGGGTTAGCTTTGCAGCGCAAACATCATGCTTACACTAGTGTAAACCATTGTGATGTTCAAATGCAACACTAAAACTGATCAAATATGCAAAAGAGCATGTTACCTCATGGTCATCTAACCCTGTGAAATTCTGAAAATTAAATACACAGCTTTTAATCAAGGGATGAAATTAAACTAGCGCGAAATGTGGCAGAAATTCACCCAGGCTTCAAGTTAAACTGTGGCTAATACAGATTAAACTGTGATAAACTCCTCATTGTCAAATCATTAATGGCAGTTTGGAACAGGGTTTACAGAATGCAGTACTTTTTTTTAGTATTAATTCCAATATACAAAGGCCTGTGGACAGATAAGAAGCCTTACTGATAGTAGAGATTAAATTAGAGGATTCCTATTTACATTGGTGTCTGTCTCTGCTATGTTTGTGTGACTATTTGACACCCATACACACACAGGAGATAAAGGCAGAGGAAGGTGGGTGTCTGTGAAGCAATAGGTTCTCTTTTTTGTCTGCCTGTTTGACCACAATTGTGAGAAAGTCTAATTTGCAGTGAGTGTGGGTAAATGCGTGGAGGATCTGAACCAAGGGGTTTATTTCTGGAGTTGTATGTATGTATGTGTGAGTGTGTGTGTGTGTGTGTGTGTGTGTGTGTGTGTGTGTGTGAGACAGAGAGGTTTGAAGGCAGGAGAGATAAGTATCAATGGAAGACATAGAGCTAGCCGGTCTTTGTCTGGCGCCAGATCAGGCCCTCTGTGGTTTCCACTGTTTTCCTCCCATCATCAAATCAGTTTTGCTTCATAAGCAGAAAGCATGGAATGAAAGCAGAGCAGCAGCGCACGCACACACGGAAAATGTAAAGAAATTTCAACACTAACCGAGCAAAGGTTTTAAGGTGGTTGCGAAATAAAATGCAAAAAGATTTATGTTAAATGAAATCATACTTTAAAAAGAACTTTTTAGAACTAAATATAAGCATCAATTCCAAATTGAGAGCATTTTTTTATTGTTTGACAGGTTTTAAATGTCTTCATGAGCCTGAGGGTTATTGAGCATAGTTAATATGTCAAACAGTTACACAAGCATCGCATTAATATGGTTTCAGCGAGGAATGTGAAGACTGATTGTACTTCTTTTCATTAGTCTGTCATAAAAACGCTCAACAGCGTCTTCCCTTAAATGGTATTAAGATTATTTGTAAGTTATTGTTTTATATGATGGAATAGATAAAGATAATAATCTGAAGAGATTAAAGCTGTTGGTTTTGTTCTATTTATGAACAGAAATGAGCCAGGTTAAATGATTTAAAGTCACCTGAAACACACTTTCATTTCTGAAATGTGTTATTAATGATTTAAACTATTAAAAACATATTAAAAGTGATCTCTACGCAAAATGGAATAAACATGATTGTGGTCGGTGGTCTGCAGTGGAAAAAGAACCTAATGCAATCACCAACATCGGCTTCTGTACAAACTAAAAGTGACACAGCGCGTACACATTTAGCAAAACACACCTGCCAGCCAGGCCATAAACCCACCACCATGTACACACACACACACACACACACACATACACACACACCAAACAAACACACACTCACTGTACATGACCCTGCTGATTACAGCGGCACAAACATCAACACCACTCATCTGTCAGAATCTTTCTAACGTCTCTACACTCTGACATCTAAGCTGACTGCCAAAGTGACAGTTGCTGCGTTACATAAGAGCACTGAAGACCACTGAACCCAGAGAGTAGGCCAGCAAATTTGCCTGAATACAAACCATGGTGGATACAGCACAGAGTAGATACAAAACATATAATATACTGAAGCCAGATTAGCTACTTTATTACCTCTAACATACTGTGGAGTAAGTAGGTGTAAAATGGTCGAGATAACTTGATAAATAAATAAGTAAGTAAGTAACAAAATAAATGTAAGAAAGTAAGTTACAAAATAAAACAAAAGTAACAAAAATGAAAATGAAGATATACTGGATACTTATTTATACATACAGTATGTATAAATTCCGTTAAAAGCAGGCCTGATAAAGCAGGTTTGGATGTTGGTCAGGGTTAGGGTAGGTTGTTGACCAAAAAGAGCAACTAGCCTTAAATCTTTTGTCCTAATTGAGCTCTCTGAGGATCTTGGGTTCATAAATAATAAAGAAGTCAGAAATCTAGCTCAGCACTGATTCCTTACAAACCAAACAAATCACCATCAATTTGATTCAGTCCTCAACTACAGTACACTGGCAGTCAATGAGGGGAAACTAAATGTGGGGCAAAATGTTTTTTTGCTTAAAAAAAGTTTTTTTTAAAAAGACAAGGTGACAAGGTGTGACAAAATAAAAGTTTGACACAATAAAAGCAGGATTCACAGTTTTAAGGAGATTAAATGGTTGTGAATTTTAGAACTGAAAGAATTTCAAAAAATAAATGAAAATTTATTTGTATTAAGTTGCAAAAAATTAGATGCTTGATATCACTTTGTTTTACAGAAAGATACTACTGGGTGTCACTATTGTGACAACAAACGCTGATGTTAAGTTTACAAATGACTGCAAAATAACATACACAGTATATGGAGAAGAGGATCGGGCCCACAATAGATCCCTGAGGGACACCACAGAGGGTATGTATCCAACAATGAATAGGAGCAGAGTTTTACCCTACAGGTAGGAAGAAAAGTTATGTGGAGCAGACGAAACCCAGCGCTCGAGATAAATGAGAAGACACCCACAACACCCACTAAAACCAAGACACTCAACACCTTAAGATGAGCCATCTCAGCAGTATGAAAAACTGTACAACCACACTGAAACTCCGCTTTAACCAGAATAAAACACCATCACAGCACTTCCAGTACCTGATAAGTTAGCTGGTGTTGTTCTTTACAAAAACCTTTAACCCCTTAAAGGTGTAGTCTATGATTCTGGAGAAAGCTTGTTGATATTTGAACTCAACAGCCAAACAAATACACCCCTCCCTTCAGTGCTCCTTCAAACTCACGCGAGTAACGCACAGCATCAGTTTGACCTATGCACGAGCACAAGTCGTGACATACCGAAGAGTTCAGTGGAAACACGGTTAAAGCGTGGGTATTTGACGACCTGTGTTGGTGGCTCTACCCGAGTCGCTGTTTGTTTCCCGTTTACAGAGCCAGGGCTGTTTATGAACAACGGGCTTTTTTTTTCAGCGCACACACAGAACAGAAAGCTACAGTAGCAGACCGTGAGGAGATATTCACTGAATTTGAACTGTTTTGGATTAGAATCGTAGACTACACCTTTAACATCCAGTTTTCCCATCTTATTGACCCTTAAGTTGCTTCAAGGTTGTGCAAATTGGCTTTTTCCCCTCAGTCAGACAGTATCATGTATATTGTATACCATGTTGTTCCAGCTCCAACTGTCTTGTGCATCATTTTAGACAAATTTCAGTCATATTTGGTATATTTGGGAACTTTTGCACCTTCATAAGAATTTAAAGGAACATTGTGTGGGTTTGAACAATGTTTGGCTGCACAGCATGAGTTCGACTGACCCGAACCAGGACAGTGAGGTTGAAGGGGTTTAATAGCAGTTGTGGTATAATATAAAAACAAACCTGTATTTCCCTTCAGTGCAATTGAGTATATCTTGACTTTCTCTAACTGCACTGAAGCGAGTTGAAAAGCCAGAAAAATATGATGAAAGAATATGATTTCAACCTTAAATGGCTCTATCTGTTCCCGTGAGACTAATTAATACAAGCATCTACAGTAAATATACTTAAATACTAACAAGTTTTCTCCACTTCTTACCCTTTATGTTTCTCTCTTGATTACATTTCATTCTAAATTTTCAAACCACTACCACATATTATAAAAAAGACACTTAAAACCATATTTGTATACATGAATACAGACATAACTGACAATATATACCTATAATGAATACTTAATAATGTCCTTTCTGTAGTCGCTCTCTTTCTAATGATTATATAGTACTATGAAATCACTCTGTTAATGACAGAAGACATCATTTAATAAAATAAAACAGAGGTAGAATACAAGTTGACAGTTTTCACTATTCATTATTGATGGGAAATAGTTCTCAGTTGAAGCTGTTGACAGTGAGGTCTACTTGTATATGTTATTTGGAGTATCCAGGAAAGTAGTGGGAAAGGTGTGCAGTGGGTTTCTGTGGCAGAGGCACAAGGTGTCTTATCTCCAGTGACTGCCAACAGATTGATTGGGAGAGCTTTGAATAGAAAAGCATTGACCAAAAACAGAAGCAAAAATAAGAACTAATCCCCAAGGATTACTCCAGCTTACCGCCATTCTTACCCACTCACAGCACCTTAACCACACCCCAGAGAGAGGGATGAGGAGGGTTACTGGGGTAAAGATGGATGAGAGCGGATGGAAAGAAGATAACAGTGAAAGGGAAGACAGTAAGAGAGAGTCAGATGGTACCAGACAGGTGAGCAGAGTGAGGTGAAGAGTGGGGAGGAGGAGGTAGTGGGCACAGAATGGCATTCTGGGAGATAAGAGCAAGGCTGGCTTTGTGCAAAAGGGAGAGGGACATAAAGACACAAAATAACACTTTAAAATATAAATATAAAACCATTCAACAACTTGCATGCTACATGCAGAGTCACCGCAGTTCAAACAGCCCACACATGCTACAGCAGTCTAATGTGCAGAATAAAACCTCACTGATGGATCCTCTTACCTCCTTTGATAGGGGTGTCAGCTGGGGGCACGTCGGGCTCCTCATATTCCATAACTCTCCTGTCAAAACACTGGGTGGCCCTACACACTCACACACCTCTCACTCACGCACACAAACACACACACAAACCATAGACAACCTGCTATGTCAGTCGGTTTTTGAACTCCACCTGCCGCCATTTGAATAAGATTGTGACTAAACTCGGGCTCATACTACCTGTTGATTGTTCTAGCGCCCGGGCCGGCGCAGGCATTTGAAAACATGCACTGCCATCTCGCTTCCTTCCTGTCCTCACAGCGGCTCCCAAACCTCGGTCCTCATCTTCTTCACCCCCTCTGTCAGCGCTCCCTTGTTCAACAGTGCACCTCCTCTTGTGTGGTTGTTTTGAAATAATTTAATTCCCCCCGAGGCAGCAGCAGCAGCAGAGAGGAGAGAGTGCAGCTGGACCGGCCGGCCGCTCACAAGCCGTGCGCCCCGGTACACCCCCCTCCCCTCCCCGCGCTCTCTGTGCGCCCTGACCGTCCCAGGCTGGAGAGAGTTATGTCACCGGCTGTTACGTAATAGCAGCGGATCGGGTTTTGCTTTGTAGTGCTCAGTTGAGAAATATAATCCCATGCTGCTGCCACAAATTTCCGCCACACTAATCGAGAAAATACAATGCACAGAGGAGACATTAAATTCCTTTTCACTCCACGGCTAAATGGGAAGTAACAGACTTAACATACATAAAAATCCTTCTTCATATAGGCTGGTGTGATTCTACTGGCTTGTTAAAACCACCTTCAGGGCTCTGCACATGCATTATATGCAAGGAGATTCTTTTAACAGTGGTATGCAATGCCTCATTTTAACTGAGGTAGGGAAACAACTGCACACACAAAGAAAACGATGAATAATCGATATGTCTTCTCGGTTTACATCATTGTGGTAAATGCTCCTCTAAGACATGGCGCTCACACTAGGTCCACACACATGCTGAATAGCCTGTGATAGTGGTGGAATGTAACTAAGTGCATTTACTCAAAAGGTACCCGTACTTTACTTGAATTTACTTTACTTTACAGTAATTCATCACATTTCAGAGGCAAATATTGTTCTTTTTAGTGCATTACATTTATCTGACAGCTGGAGTTACTGCTTACTTTGCTTATCAATATTTTACAGACAAGACCTCTTAAAATATGATTAATTCCTGCAGTACACCTAGACCAAATCTGTTCCACCTCAACCTAACATCCAACAGGCTGCTTACACTTCTGTGCATTAATAATAATGTTACAGAATGTAGCCAAATAGGCCTAATATAACTTTAACAGGGGCAATCTGTTGTGTAATGAGTACTTTTACTTCTGATACTTTTTGCTGATAATACCAATATTTTGAATGTATGAATTTTAATTGTAACTAAGTATTTTAGTCTACCATGTGCTATTTCTACGTTTACTTAAGTAAAGGATCTAATACTTATACTTCTTCCAGCACTGCAATATGCTTGTTATTTGTGAAGCGTCAATAAAATAATCCACAGCCATTATGTCCCACAATCAGCATGTCTCTTGGGGTGAAAGCTGTTGATGACCACAGGGGCCCACATGTGGAGAGGGCCTACAAAAATCCAATGTGATAAGTCGTGCAACCATTATTTTCAATACCAGTTACTGTTTTAATCAGTCAATTAATCGTTAAATCTAAAAAAAAATACTTTAAAAAACAACATGCCTGTTAGCAGAGCCATTATTTCGCTAAACTGCTCATTTTGTCTGACCAACAGTCAAAACACTACTAAATCCTCCAAAAAAAACCTCATAGAACAAGAATTGATTGACACTCACAGTCGTCGTTGATTAATATTCTGTCAAATTATTAATTGATAACTGTTTACATACTCCTCTGCCAAAAGTGACACTTGCCATGAAGCCAAATTTGAAAGATAAGTGTCACTTCCAGAGACCTCACCTTCCACGTTTAGCAGGATTCCTTGTTTAAAGATTACAAGTCAAATACATTATTAGGTAAAGTGTAAAGTAAGTCTAAAGTCTAAAAACCAGTTCAGGGAGTGCTACAGTGGACACGGCTCGTTGCAGGTGGTTTTAACTGAAAGTTGAAAACAACTGCCCCCCCCAACCGCTTCCTCAAACCCAACTTGACCACATGGCTCTTCAGGGGAAAAAAAGAAAAACTGCTGGTGCTCATTTGTCCTGTATCTGCCACCCAACACACACACAAACACACAAAAAGGTTTTAGATACTAAGGTAGCATTTCCATCTGCACTTTACTGAGGTTAAAGATGTGAGGGGCCCTCAGAAGACCGCCAGGCCTGTGCTGTGATGAGCCCCTACACTCAGAAACCACACATCAGACCAAACTGTGTGAGAATTTAAGTTAAATGCACGCTGTGTTTGGTATACTCGTAACCAATCATTTTGACCAAAACTCTCTCAGCAGCACCTGCTAATAAGCAACACTTTGCTGTGTTTAAAATGTGTGCAATAGGACTTTATTTCTGCTATTGTCACATAAATTTCAGCAGAGCTTATTGGCCATTTACATCAGAAATAATTCATCAGTAGCAACAAGCAGTGACTGAAAGCAACAGGAAATGTTAATAAGACAACTGATGCATTAAATCCAGCAGAATTAATTGTCATGTTTGAAGAACATCAACATTAGATGTCACTGTATTTGGAATTGCAGCTCAGTCTTTTGACAGTTTGGGTAAAATGAAGAGCAGGAGGGCTTTACTCCGCCTTGTTTGTGACACAGAAGTATTAAAGCCTGGTTGTTGCTGGCTGCGTTGGTGGCATTTTGATAAAATATAATTAAAGATGGTCAGACAATGCCCTCTTTGAGAAAATTTAAACTCACATATTGTCGCTTTTATGTCATTTTATGTTTGTTCCACAGCTGTGGGGTGCCAGTTGTCTGAAGCAGCGATGTCTGTTTTTTCCTCCCCCCAACATGTCAAGCACAATCTGAACATTATTAGTGACACACCAACAACAGAAAGTGTTGGGAGGGATATAAACATTATATTCACATGCAGATGTCCAATGTAAAAATCAAAGAATTCAATGGTGTCTTCAACCTATGGTCGGTACAGTATGTGTATAACCCAAAATATGCTCTATATGCTTTCAGGTGTCTGTCATAAGCGCACTTTTTAGCATCGTGGTCTGCAGTAGCTGCCAGAGCAGCACAGATCTCTGCGGTGTGGGTAGCGTTACTTATTATGGCATATTGTGGCATAACTCAGTCATTTATGACTGTAGGAACATGTTCAAAGTGTCAGAGTGAGGGAGACGACCCAGCCTATGAAGACCATGACAATCGCCGTCATGATGATTTTGGGTTTGAAGCCCTTGTGTCTCCATTGTAAAGTCATGATATTCTCAAGGCATGCAAATTCACACCTCATATTCTAATATAACCACATCCACCACATAATGGGGTAACAGTTAACAACCCACGCCTGAAGATACAAAATTAAAATGTGTAAGTAAGAGGCGTGAAACTCGGTCTTACATCTCTTTGATTGCACAAATTTATCAACGTGACAGCTAACACTGAGTTTCAAAAGTAAATATAAAACCCATACATTACAGACATGTGTTCGGCTTTGGAAAATTAATCATCAAACCTTATGAAATTTACTACATATGCTGTTAGTCATATTAGCAGTTGAACTATCAAGTTTGATCAGGGGATTAATTAAAACACGGTTTAGTTACTGTGCTTTTTGGCAAAAAAAAATCTATGGTGCTCTACGTACAATATCTAAAAAAAACTTTGTTTTTATCATACTAAGAGAAAATTAAAAGTTTTTTTGAATGTAGGTGCAATACTACATCAGACCCAAGTTTTCAAGTCTTTTTTTTTTTGAAAGTTCAGAAGAAAAAACCTCAGTATATGAACCAAAAAAAGGAAGACAATGCAATTTTTATTCCCTGTTGCAAACGATTTTACTTGTTGACAAACAAATAAACACGTTGTTTGTATCATTTATACAATACCAATAGGTAAGGCTTTATTGCAGGAAACAAAATATTCATGTACTGTACATTTTGAGCAACATCCTTACTTCAAAAGGCCCCAATGTTACATAAAACCATCAATACTGTAAAAGTTACAATAAATAACCTTTAACATTTAGTTCAATAAATACTGTTAAGATATGTACTGTTGATGTGTTAGTAACACTAAGCAGAGGTAGTCCAGTAAGAGTACTTCATGACACTCTACAGTTTGTTAGTAATAACAAATTGTCCAGGGTTGCATGGATATTAGGATATAATAAAAATATTTAGAGAAGTTGTCTTTTAAATCACCTGGCAAATAAGTTCACACTCCCCCCAAAAAAATACTCCAAACCTCACCCTCAACCATGACACACTTACACATTCACGTACACACGCACTTGTTGTGGATTCAGCTTGCTGACAGTGTTTGGGTAGGTGGTAGGCTGGTGCGTTTGTGTCACACTCCCAGTAGTAGGTGGCTGACATTGATCGACAGGAACAGAGCTGCACGAGGGGCATGAAAGAAAACAGGACAGTTACAATACAGAAGGTCCAAGAGCAAAGATGTGACCAATCACAAGCTTTCACAATGATATGTCCCATCAGACATGTTATGAAATATTAAAAAAGTATGTTACCTGTTGTTTCTGTGTGCACTTTGGAGCCATCGGTGCTGGTAACTTTACATGAAATAAATGTTTTTCTGCCTTCCTTCTTATCCAGAGAGGATTCAAGCAACACAGTGCTTCCCAGTGGGATCGGGCTTGGGACAAGATAAGTGTTTGTTAGGGCACACTGACCATACATGATAATAGTCATACATTATGAAAATGTTAGTTTATTATTATGACATTTGGGTTAAGGAGAACACTTGGTAGTCATTGAATGTTCGACACAAAAAGGTCTAAACAAATGTCTAATGATCCTTGACTGACCACAATAAGCCAAACCAGAGTGTTTGGGCTGAATTTGTGAAGCAAACGCTGTCGTTTACAACTACAAAGGTCGCTGAACTGAATGTTTAATGTGTGCATTAGATCATCTTTGTGACATCATTCAATGTCTATGCACACTGTACCAACCCGGAGCTGGCTGACACTTGTGTGACTACTGTGCTGCCTGATGTACGAGCACAGGCAGTCATGCATATCCACATAATCAAATGAGGCCACAGACACACACACAGACCCTGACTGCTCATCTCAACTACCTGATACTGAGATGAGATGATAAAATTAACATCAGGGTACAATATCAAACAGAGGGTGTTATGGACACAAGGGTCTTCAAAATGTACAAAAAACTACTGTCTTGTGAATTGTGAATTACTTTCGGGCACCGAGCCGTAGGCAGCCTGTTGCAGCAGCTCTTGTCTTGTTTATCATTATGCTAATCAATTAAAAAGTATAATTTCCGGTAAGGTATTTTACATTTTGGTGATTACAAACAATAAACACAGCTACAAACATTAATTCTGCTGCAAACAAAATCTATTTACAGAACAAATTAACTGCATGTCTGTAAAAATACATTCTTCCTGTACCTGCGGTAGTTGATGTTGAGGTTGGCAGTCATAACGGGTCCAGAGAGAAAAGTAGCATGAGTACCTGTCACAGTATCAATCATAGTGGCTATCGCCCCCCCGTGGACATGTCTGGAAACACACACAATGTCTATTAGTCATCAGATCCAACCTTTAAAAGTGTAGCTCTGTTAACTTTAAAGATCTAAAACTAGCCCATTTTATGAAGTATTTCTCTTTTTGATTCATTTATTTTTGGCATTTTGCCTTCGTTGGAAATCTGATAATATAGAGGCAGACAGGAAATGAGGAGAGAGAGAGAGATAAAAGGTATGACATACAACAAATCAAACCATGAACCTTGCGCTTATATGACATGAAGATGCCTATTCGGCTACTGAGGTGTCCCAAACTAGAATATTCCAGACCAAGATATAACATTTTTTGAAAACCATAAAATGTGCAAATGTATTCAAGGTAATATTTACTGTGTTGTTTTCAGGATGGAGTACAGTTAAGTAGGAACAGTATGTAAAAATACAACAAGCGCACACATTTATACACAAACTTGTACAACATTAACAGTCATCTCACCCCGGCGGCCCTTCCAGTAGGTGTCCAGCCTGGAAAATGCACACACACTTCTGCTCCTCACTGTTAACAAACAAAACATACTCAAATGCTGCCCCCGGGTCTCTGATGTTCCGGGTAAAAAGACGAGCTTTTGACTGGATTATCTTACTAAGATAAACTCCACCTGATGGGAAAAACACACAAGTGAACTGTCAGCAGCTAACAGAGCATCTCACAGAAAAAAAACCATAATAAATCCAAGTGATGACCAGATGTCAGTCATGACCAAACTGTGCCCTAGAACATTATTTAAACAATAAATATGTATTTAACAAAAACAACAACCTCTTGATTATTGCCAAGTCCCATCAGTCCCATCAGAATGCTGTCTCTCTTTCATGAACAAATCAAACAAGCAGAAAGAAAGACAAACACCGCAGTTTGCATTTTTACCTGTAGCATACTTGAGGAGGCGATTGTAGCTTGGTAGTCTCCTCCACGGCCCTTCCTGTTTCTCTCCTCCCTCTGTCTCCACCTCACACTGGCTGTTATAAAGCTCGTACAACCGCATCATTTCTGAGCCCCATGAGGAGTTAGGCAGGCTGAAGTCCCGGGGCTTGGAGGAAAAGAGTGATGGCAGCGCCTGCTGAACAGGGAGATGTTTTACAACCTTAGTCCACTACCATATCTAGGTCTAAAAGGCTTTGGAGGGGGCGATGTGTTGAGACAGGACATGTGACAGGATTATGCAAAAAAAAATGTATTTAAGCTCACATGGCAAATATTGGTTTCTAAAAGGACGATATGATAATTTAAATCCTGAGACCATCATCCATCATACCATTTCTACCAAGGTCTCTATCTATTTAATATCTCTGGTTGTATTAGGCCACTGGGGGCAATGTTGTAAATCAAGGACCTGGACTGTTTTATGGTGCTACAAGATACTTGGATCAATGTGATGAAATACCTTAGTTTGTCGGGTATTTAATTCTGCCAAAAACAGACATTCCCATATGTTATTTTCTCTATAAACCTACAATATCACAATATACATACACTCAGAGGCCACTTTATTAGATACACCTGTACTGTAAACTCTAATGCAATCTAATACAATATCTCAGCCATAAATTCTACCTTTATAAAGATATTAATGTTCGGTTTTGATTGACAGTGTGTGTCAGAAAATTACTGCACTGCCTGTTGAATAACTCAAAAGGGACAACCTTTGATGCCAGAGAAGGTTCAGACTGTCCTGTCGTAAAGATTAGAAGACCTTGGGGTGTCTTAATTTCTTGAGAAATGCTTGATTACAGAAAACAACAAGATTTTTTGTCCAGCAAAAACCTACACAGCCACTGTTGTGTATAGTGTCGCTTCCTGGCACCAGAACTGTAATGAATACATCAATTTTAAGTCAACAGAGACTGGCCTGAGAGTGTTTTTTTTATTCATCACGCTGTCAGAGGCATTGATCACTGTATGTTAATGAGGTTGTAGTTTGCAGTGGTGTTGCACTGGACTACATTATATCGAAATGTGTTTTTCTAATATTCATGTTTGTAAATGGGGTGGGCAAAACATTAGAAACACCTCTCAGTATAATGCAGTCCAGATCAACACCACTACAAACTACAACCCCAATAACAGACCTATAGTTAAATTAATACCCCTCTGACAGGTGTACCTAATAAAGCGGCCACTAAATGTATACTAATATGTATGTCGCCCACCTCTTATCGTCCCATTCATTGTAAATATATAAAAAGACTAAACAATAGATTGATAAATAGGTAAATAGCCCACCTATCTTTCTTTCTACATAGCTTAACAATATTTTTACTAAATATGAGGGCTGCATAATTGTGCATAGACATTTATTTTGGACAATACTGACAGTTATATTTTGAGATCCCCTTGATGTCCCCAGTGTTTGTACAGGAATGATTTACACTGCATCACAGGCTAAACTAAACCCATCACTGAACTTTAGAAACATCTGGAGGGAGAGAGAGGAGAATGAGTTCACAGGGCACACAGATGAAACCCCAGTCAACAAGATCCGACCAGTCACATTTCAATCACTTTCCTCCACAGTTTGTTCTACCTACCACCATGGTCCTGGCTGACACGCTGGTAGACGGATGGCTGAGTTGAGTCGTTATGGGTGAGAGGGAGCCGAGGCGTTGAAAGCCTTTGAATATTCGGCCGAGGCTCCTTGCCATCTGTGCACTATTTCAAATGACGAGGATGGTGGAAACACAGAAACTGATTCTCACAGAGCTGCCTTTCTCCTGAGGTAGATAACTGATGGTGTAACAGCAGTTAAGCTAGCGATTATAAAGCAGTTGTCGCACGCTTTTGCTAGCTAACGTTAGCTAGCAGCACCGTAACAAAGTACTATCGCTGCGGTAAACACTGAGCTGCTTTATAATACACTGTAAGCATGTTTAACACATATTTGTGTTTAGCTGTATCAGAAAATAAACATACGCCCTGCTGCTTCTACCGGTGACTTTCATGTGTCATCAGATCAACACCTATCAATTTCCGGCACGAGGGATTCCAGCCACAGCGTCATTTGGGTCACGTGATGCGCACCCTGCACTGTGATTGGCTGTGGAGGATACCGTGAGTATTTCATTTGTTGTGGTTTCATTTGTAATGATCAGTGGTGGAAAGTAACTAAGGAAGTACATTTATTCAAGTGCTGTGCTTCAGTACAATTTTGAGGTACTTGCACTTTACTTGAGTATTTCCCTTTTCTGCCACTTAATATTTCTACTCAACTACATTTCAGAGGCAAATCTTGTACTTTTTACTCCACTACATTTATTTGATAACTTTAGTTACTTTGTAGATTCAGATTAATAATACAAAATATAATTAACAAATTAAAGTCAAAAGTTATGATGTAATGTCATAGATTAAGATCAAACTTTAGTGATCCCTGGGGAAAAATTCAACTTTATGAAGTATATAAAGTAGTTGAAATTAGTTCAATCTTTACCAGCTGCAACATTAAAGTGATGTACACGTTAATGTAACAATAATTCAATTCATTCATTCATTCAATAATATAATATTTATTATTCTAAAATGAGCCATTCTGCATTCTGAGTACTTTTACTTTTGGTACTTTAAAGTTGTAATCTCGAAGATTTTCATTTCATTCTCTTTCACGGCACCTTCCATACATGCATAGATGCATTCTATTTTACTGTATTTATTTATCCATGTGTCTCTACCCCTGGCAGTATTGTATCTTTTTTATTTTTGTATATGTGTATGTCTACCTCTGGCATTGTTCAGCATTCTGTTCTGTAATGTTCTGTACTGTGCGTTGTTATGCTCCTCATTGTTAATAAATAAAGCACAGGGGGAAAAAAAGATTAGCTGTGGAGGAGAACTATTTCCTGTGATAGGCCTATCCAGGTTCCCTTTGCAACCAACAGTTATTTTCATATTTACAGTTCATCGGTTTACAATCAATTTCTCAGTAAGGAATTTTAAAGTAAACTGTGGATCCATTTTCAATGCTTTGACATAAAATTCTTTCAATGGCCACATCTTTCAAATTTCACTAAAACGCAATATGTACATTTTGTACCTTTACATGCTATTTTACATAAAAACTGTTAAGTTCACATTACTACTACATCCACATCTAAAAAACCAAACCTTGTAGAGGAATTGTTTTTCTCATGGAGGTGAAACGTTTATGACTATAGTCCACATGATCAGATGTCCCTCTTGGACACAAAGATTAGTGGATGGATGCCTGGACATATCTGCAGAAGATTGCCAGGATGGATCAGATCAGATCAGCGATGCAAAAAGATTCTGTCCCATTTGTATTGCAGGAGAGGACAAAATCCATGCAGTAAAGAGGTGCCATTATTTTTCAATGGTTTTCAAAAATTAACCATTTAATATATTTATTAAGAAAGACCAATAACTAAAAGCTCACATCTATGTTATTTTACAGGATACTAAACAATGCACAAAGCCATGATAACTGAATTTTCATAAAATGTTTATCAACTGTGACGTTCAGACACAAAGTTTTACCAGACAGTTGGGCAGCAACAAAATAAATGAATAGTATCCTCTGAGGATCTACCACAGAAGAGGCAGCTGTAACACTTGGTTTTATTTCATTCATTTATTTTTTATTTATATCATTTCATGCCAGCAGTCTTTTAACACACAAGTCTTGCCACAATTTATGAACACTGCTCAAAATGTGATCCTATCCATATGAGACCTGATTGCTCAGTGTACTTGTAGTAACACAAAAGTCATTCAAGAGAAAATTTCACTCAACACCACTTAAATTGAACATGACTGTGGAAGACAGCCACACTTCCAGCTAACTTCAGTACATTTTCCAGAAGGGCATCTACCATTTGGCAGCACGCTGGAGGGCTGAGACTCAAACCAGACAGACTGGCTGCACCAAGATGCCGAAACATAGTGTTAATAGATTGCGCTGAAGAGGTAGGACCGGAAATGGGAGCAAAACTATGCATAGTAAGTAGCTCTTAATCATGATTGAGAAATGCAGCAAGACCGTCATTCTTAATTCTGGGTTCTGCACTAGGGGGAGGTAGAGGAACATGCCAATGAACTGTTATTTATCATCATTTGGCTCCTGTTGAATAGATGATAGGCCCCTCATCTCTGGAATAATCTTCCTGCTGACATTCAGACAGTCTGAGTTTGTTGAGGCCTTTAAATCTAAGCTAAAAACTCATCTTTTCGCCTTAACTTTCAATTAGTGTTTATCGTTCGATACCTCAGGCCTCATAACGGTTACTTTCCTTCCCGCGAGTGGTCTCAGTCTCAATGTATCTAATAACATTTGTACTTATAGTCCATGTTTGTCCTGCCGACGAGAAATTTACTAACAAATTTCAAACTTTCTGTTAACCACCGCATTCCTCTAACTCTCTGCTGTTTTTGTTCTTGTTTCCCGCAAGCCACCTAGCTGTGCATGCCCCCCACCCCCTTTTCTCTCCCTCTCTCCCTCTCTCTCCCTAGCCCTCTCCTCCTCCTCCTCCTCTCTCTCACTCAGGTTTCTCTGTGCTGGACTATCGGCCGTCCTGGGACCTCTCTCTCTCCGGGCTGTCGGTGCCTCATCCAGACGTGGATCTTGATCATCGTCCCCCAGGAGATTCAGCCTCTCCTCCTCTCTCCCTAGTTTGCATGTTATCATGTCTCTATCTGTGTGAATGCTGTGCTTGCCTCTTATGTGTTTGTGTGGTCTGTCCTCTTCCAGGTCTCCATGGTGAAGAGGAGGTTGTGTGGAGCAGGTCCTAATTATCCAGGCAATCCATGAAGTTGCTTGATGTCCTCCTGGATCCATCCTCTTCACTTTTGTTTTACAATCTACATTTCTGTCATCAAA